>MU273544.1:0-106334 GCA_022160365.1 Vararia minispora EC-137
CATTGGACAGGACGGAAGGGGAAGGCACAGGGTCTGTGCACGGGTGGGTAGGCCAGTCAGGTGACCAGCATTGAGGAGATGGCGAGGCAGGAGGGCCTCCCAGCCATAGGTGTGGGGCGGAGGGGGCTGAGTTGGGCAGCCAAAAAGGGGAGGGTGGTGGTGCTCCGGAGAAGAAGAAGGGAGGATGGGGAAGGCGGCCAAGGAAGTCGTCGGGGTCGCCAGCAATTAGTGGGGAGGCATAATATAAAACCCTAGGTTAGGGTGGGTGGTGGTAAGAGGCAACGTTGCCCGGCAGATCTTGCTCTAACGCTCATCATCTTACTTCGAGCAAGCTGACGGCATTTACCACCTGTAAAGATGCCTTACCGCTTTACTGTACTTCCGCCCGAAATTATGGAGTACGCTTTCACTTTTGCCGATCCAGTCGACATCGCAGCTGTCAATCAAACCTGCAAAACTATCTACAACGTCACTGCTCCATTAAATACGCACTTTTGGCGTACCCTCTACCTGTGTTATCCATTCGATGATCCCCGCACCCACTTTCCCGATGCTGCTGAGACGTTCAACTGGAGATATGTCTTCACTAGTCGCATCCGAGCTGAACGCTTTCCGAACGACATCGCTCATCTCCTGGTAACAGTCGCCGACTGCTTGCGCACTCTGCCTCCCCACAGCAGCGTTCTCTCCGCCGATCTTGCTTGGGTCGAACGTATCGTTTGTGAAAGGCGCGAGATATTCCATGACGAATGGCCGCCGACGTCTGCATGCTCTTCAGAGGACGGGGTAGAGGATCAGGAAGACAGTCAGGTGGATCTCGCCATTGTCGGCCCCATTCCGAAGGAGAGCCGTATGTTCATCCGCGCGTCTCTCTGCCGGCTACTCCGCCCTGAGCTGGCTTCTGCCGCTGAACGCCGGCGCGCTGCACGCTCCTTCGTTTATGACCTGAGGAACTACGTCGAAACCTCGGTGTGGGGACCGCTGATGCCGGGAGCCCGAGCGCCATGCTGGAAGCACATCGATGCCCTCATCTCCGTCATATCCGCAAATCTTGGCGATTTCGGTTTCAACTGCCCGGAGGTGTTAAAGCCGCCCACACTCAGGTACGGCGCTGAGGCGCTCCGCGCGTACTCAGCTGTCCCGGGGAGAGAATGCTCTACGATCGACTGGGCGGGTATTAGTGGAGAATGGATGCGGATTGTATGCTTCTGCGATTATAGGTAAGCCGCGCCTGCCCCCCCAACCACTATAACCACTATAAAGCATGCTCATGTGCCCATCCTCAAAATCAGCGACCTGATCAGTGCGTATACGACAACTTTTGTCCTGTCAAGATGCTAACCGTGCGTAAAACCTTACGCGAACGCACCAGGATTCAACGTGAGTGTCTTTTCTTGGATGGCGCTCGTACGACTCACACGTCACGCATATCCACACACAGCGGAATCGGTGCTCCCCGGATTTCTTCTACGACGGGTTCCAAGAAGCGACACGCATGCTGCGGATGCACCTTGTTGTGACTGGGATTGCCGACGAGTTCTCAGCCGACCCTGCGCGACCCGCACTCCGCTTTGAGGGCAAAACCCGTGCGTTCGCATCGCAGGCAGGACTAGAGCGTAGCATGCGCGGTGTTGTGCGCGTTATGCCCAGCGGAGACATACGCTGGAGCTGGGTACGCATCCTTTGGTATTCCCACACATCACCGCGGGTAGATGAGCTGGTCGAAGCAGGTCTCTTCTTATCAGGGCGAGGAGGATTCCGAGGAATGGTGGTGGGTCATTTATATTGGAGTGTGTGCGTGCGGAAGCGGCTGCTAACAGAATGCCACACAGCGCCGAAGGAATACAGCTTGGTGGTCCTGGAAGCGCCGCCGGGGTCATAGGGACTTGGACGGGAGCGTTGCACGAAGCTGGTACGCCTGCTCTCTGTTTCGGGGATGATTCCATTTTTGACTCGGTGCGCAAGGCGATCCTGCTGGTACAACAAGTTATACCCTATACATTGGTAGAATGCTAATATCTCCCCTCTCGCAGGCCCTTTCTGGTCGTTCCGAGTGGCCGACGAGGACGCTGTAGATAGCGTCCATGCGATGTCGTTTTGAGCGAACGATGCTCAAACTCCTGTAGCTGGTCCACCCGAGCCTGTCAAGGCTTGTAGGATGCGTAGGAGAACTTGAACTACATCACGCGTTTGTTTTGTAGTTCTGCTTACGTGGCTGAGAAGTTCATAAATGACGTTTTTGACGAGTAGAGTTGCGTTCGCTGTACTTGATGCCTCTTCACTCTTTCACCTTGTCCTTTCGTCGCCCATCAGCCTCTTATTCGGATCAATGAATTCGGAAGACACAGTTTATACACTAGCGAATGCTACTCTCGCTGAAATGGACCGTCGTTGTGCCAGAGCAAGTTAGTATCTATTGCAATGTTAAAAGGTATGGATGAATTGGCTGTGATTGGTGAAGGAAGCATGTGGGTTAATAAATAAACGATACCGGAGATGGTTGAGGCACTACGGGCTCGAAAATGGAATTCTCATCTTGACCGGAATCTAGCTCTGTATTTAAATCACCGACGCGCTAGTGAAGTCGATGCATCGCGTTGGCTGCAAGTCCGGAACCAATGAAGCTCCTGCTTTATGCGTCTAATAATGTCTCTGAGGACGCTGAACGAAAATATTTACTGTGTACACTCTTCCCACGACGCCCGTCAATACGGCTACACCTACGCTCGGCGAAGGATTCTCTGATGTGATGCGAGAGACAGACGGTTAAAGCATGGAATATACTGGGAAGATTGAGGGAGCCAGCGCCGTCGCAAGGGCACCGTCACGCATCTCGCGAGCTTAAAGACATCAACAGTATAGGTCCGTAAAGCTACATCCAAGATAAATACACGAAGGCGGCAAGATAGTACATGAAACTAGGGGGTATGCCGGAGCCAGGTCTCAAACCTTGTACACAATGCCGTCGCTCAGCATTAAATCATTAGCGGCCGTCATCTCGTCCAGTGCCACTGTCGCCTCCGCCGTGCCAAACAGCTGGTCCATCGAGAGGCCTTCGTTGATGGCCTGGACGAGGTCGGCGAGGAAGACCTGGTCATCATCCTGGAACTTGCCCGACCAAAGCTTCGACAGGCGCGTACGGAAAAGTTGCATGCTATCCGACTTATTGGCGGACGCGCGTGAGGCAGCATGAGAGAGACGTACCGCTCAGGTCGGATACCCGCCGCCTCGTCAAGTCCAGCAGGGACTGCCGGAGGCTCAACGTCCATATCGTCTCCTTGCGTTTGCGAATCGCCCCACACGGGGTCATGCTCGCGCTGTGCAGGTTGTGGGCTTTGTTTCTTCACCTGCTGCGGCATGCCCATGCGTTCCGGCATCTCCTCTTCATCCTCCTCGCCGCTACCATCCTCGTCTTCGTCTTCATCTTCTTCATCTTCACCGCGAGCTGCTCCACCGCGGTGCTTGCGCTTCTTGCGCCGTTCGCGCCGGATGACCTCTTTGAAGAGCGCAAAGCGCAAGATCTGTTCGGCTTGTTCCGCATCTTTAACCTCAACCTTCGAAGAGAGACGAGCTTTCGCGTGTGCGGTGGCCAAACGAATGAGCGTCTCGAGTGTGCGAGCAGTCAACGGCGCGGTCTGCAGAAACACTCAGCCTGCAGCAGGCTGCGTTGGGAAGTAAGTGCGCACCCGTTTCGCATTGCCTTCCTCGCTCGCATTGCGGACGTCCGCGTAGACCTGCACGATATGATCCGCGGCACCCTTGGTCAATACCGGCGCGGGCTTGCTTTTTGCATATTGGATATACTTCTTGATGAACCCGACGCTGAGGATCTGCTTCTTCTTCGGCTTCCCAGCGCGTGTCTTCGAGAGCCGGCCAGTGACACCGATGTGAAGCAACGGATCGTACTTCTCCCAGATGCCGGCGTCGCCCTCATCGACCGCTTCGCGTATGTCGGCCGTCGGATGGTCGATCGAGAGAGGTTGTGACAACGAGTCTTGTACGGGCGAGCCTTCTTCGACACCGGGTGGGAGGTAACGATGCATGCGCAGGACGTGCTCAGCGATCTGTCGGTCACGTTCTTCGTCGACATCGTCGGTGACGACAAAGAGAAGATCAAAACGGGAGAGGAGGGAATCGGGAAGTGCGATATTCTTGTGCGGATCCTTGTGTACATCGTACTGCACGACGAGAGTCGATGACGGTTCAGAGCAATGGGATGAATATACGGACCTGACCATAAATTGGATTTGCAGCAGCCACCACACTGCACCGGGCGTTCAGACTAGTATGTATACCGGCTTTCGCAATCGTGACAGTCTGTTGCTCCATAACCTCGTGGATAGCGACACGATCAATGTCAGACATCTTGTCAAATTCGTCTATGCAAACAACACCGCGGTCGGCGAGAACCATGGCGCCAGCCTCGAGCCTCCGCTCGCCTGTGTCACGATCCGTAGTAACGGCTGCTGTAAGACCAACACCCGAGCTACCTCGCCCGGTAGTAGCGATTGCAAGGGGCGCAATGTTCAGCACGAAACGTAGGAGTTGCGACTTCGCTGTTGACGGGTCGCCGACCATGAGCAAGTTGATGTCCCCACGGATGTGCGTCCCATTAGGCAGGTTCTTCTCCGCGCCGCCGAGCAGAAGGAGGAGAATGGCCTTCTTGATGATCTCGTGGCCGTAGATGGAAGGTGCAAGCGACTCTGATAGTACCTCGAAAATGCTCTTCTGCTTCTTCGCTATTCCATTGATAGTACGGATGTCAGAGTCGGTAAGCGGTGTTTGGGCAATGCCGCCACCGGCCTTGGAAGACAGTAGGACAATATGGTTGGCGACAATGAGAGTCCTGGAGAGCGACATCAGCACTTCTCAGTACAGTGATCAGAGAGTGGTGAAAGAGAACAGCCAGAGGGCGAAGCCGCTTAAGAGCAACTGCGAGGGAAGGGAAGGGTAAATGCTCACTTGAATGAACCTGAGGCCCCTCCACCCACACTACGATATGCGCCTACGAGTTGGATGCGGTCTCCTGGCTTACAACGATCCACAAGATCCTCGTCGAGGATGACATCCGTGCTGCGCGGAAGTTGGCCAGCAGGCGCACGCTCGGGCATTTCTTGAATGCTAATCCTCTGGTGGTCACGGAACGTCGAGAAGCCGTACTCCATCTGGAGTGGATTGCCATCGTCGTCTGTCTGAGGAGTAATGGAGGAAGTAGGGGCTTGGTTGGAAGTTGATGACGTCGCGTCGCGGTATTCACGGGCGTGGAAGTGACCGGTCTCTGGACAGTAGTGGACGGAACGGAGCATCTTGGGACGCACGAGGGAACACCGGGTGACGATGCCCTCCAGAGAAATCATTTGACCGATATGCATTGCCCGGAGGGTACGTGGGCTGACATGGTGATCTCCGAACGAACCACTGAGACCAACACGATATCCCCTGCCCTCGATTTCGTGCTTCTCCACATCGTGAACCTGCTCAATGACGTTGCGGAGAGCGAGATCAAAAGCGGGTAGAAGATCCACAGGATTCCTAAGAAGACTGTCCGCTACATCCCGCTTCGCGTCACGAAGGTCGTCGATGTTGACGATGAGGCGCGTTTGGTCCATACGAAGCATACGCAGGATGTCATCCTTGTAATTGTAATGAGGGGAGTCTGAGGTCAAGAATTCTTCAAAAATACGGGAACGTTGTTCCACAAGCGAGTCTGGTTGAGAGGGGCCTTGATTGAAGAGGGACATGGCGTACAACGCGTGGAGGGCAGAGGAAGGGCGACGCGTCGACGCGACAATTGAGCGCACCAGCCACAAGCCGATTACCACGGTCACGAGAGCGCGTCGAGTCCTCTCGGTGCCGTGCATCATATCGAGCTGACACAGAAAATATATGCCAACAAAGCTCAAAAGAAGCAGAGCAGACTTGAAATGCCACACGCGAGAGTTGCGGAACTCATGAGGCTTATGCGTGCTCGTTTCCTGAAACGTGCCTGTGTCTCAGTTCTCAAAAAACGAAGAACCCGGTCGGAATTGGCAGGATTTATGCACATGCGGGCTTGACAGAAACCTGTAGAACGGGTATGGTGGTGGTCGACGTAGGTGATAGACAATATCACAGTGGCGAGCTCAATCGTTGACCTTAGCTGCCGCGACAGACGTGTTTGCAAGTGTTCACTCACCTCCCACCGCAACCTCCGCGCAACAGCCCAGTGGTGGTTGGCTCTTTCTCTCCACAAGCCCCATTTCCACCCAAGCCCTAGTGAGTTAAGGAGTGTTATTTCCTATCGTGGAAAGCGGTCCCGGGACTACTGATACACTAGCTATGACAGCCATCTAAATACTGCCGTGCTCAAACTCTTCAAGCTCTGCCAACCGCGACTTCATTTTCGGCCTATATCGCGCTTAGCGCCTGAGAAGGAACAAATGATCGCAAAGATAACTTACACTTCAAGCAATTTGGTCTCTAGCGCCTGCTTCTCCTCCTGAAGCGCAAGTCGTTTCTCCGCATCGAGCTTTGTGCTGCCAATCCATTAGCCGTCAGGACTCCATCTCCACCAAAATGAGGAGAGACATACAAAACGTATCCGCCATGTCCGTCGTACTGCAGGATCATGTGGTGGTATTTCCACAATGAAGGGCGATGTGAAACGGTCAGCAGAGTAATGCCGAGCTCCGTCGCACGGTCCATCATGAGTCCCTCGACATCAACGGGAACGAGAGACGTTGCTTCGTCCAGCACCGCGTACTACGCAGCCACATGTAAACACAACTTTTCAAGCCTAGCGGAGTCAAGAACGCGGCGTACCTTGGGCCGGTGGTAAAAGAGCCGCGCCCATGCAATCTTCTGTTTGTCACCACCACTCAGGGCATCTCGCCATTCGCGTGCAGCGTCCCAGCCGCCCTCACGTTCGATGACACCCTCCATCTGCACGAAGGCCAGAATGTGAAGCAGGTCAGCGTCTGTCACGCCGCCTGGTCGAGATACCGGATCAGAAGAGAGCGGGGCGAGAAGCGTGGAATGACACGCACGCGCTTCCATATCCTCCCGATTATGCGGATAAATAACTTGATCACGCAGTGTCCCGATAGGGAGGTATGGCCGCTGCGGGATAAGGACGAAATTTTCCGCTGGCGGCTTGTGTACGGTACCGCCATAAACGGGCCACAGCCCACCTAAGATACGGAAGAGCGAGGACTTGCCACAGCCGTTGGGACCGACGATGAGTAAATGTTGCTGATGGGCGTTGTAAGATGAGCGTGAGGGGAGAAAACGGCTGGAGAAGACGCACGCCGTGTTTGATATGGAAAGAGAGGCTTCGGACAAGGATTTCGCCATTGGGCGTTACGATTGGCACGCTTTCAAACCGGATGTCTGCGGATTCGATGACTTGACCTCGACTGCTAAGTACTGGATAAGGACGTTAACACCATCGTACCCAGACTAGAGAGTGATACCGCGTACACTTCAGGTTTTCCGGATTTCGTGCACTTGTTGCGAGGGCTTTATCGAATTTGCCTGATTTTACACCCTTCATGGCTTCCAGCAGCGACGCTACGCGCGCCGTATATCCCGCAAGTTCGGCGAGGTCTTTGTAGGAGTACAACACTCGGCCGAATGCATCTACGGAGATTCAGAGGCTGGTTGGCGCGAAAAGGCGATTAAGAATCACCAGAAGATGAGAGTAATAGTCGTCGGTTCGTCACGAAGCCTGAGCAGAGTCAGATTTCGCGTGAGGACGTGAACCTTAGAAGTTGACGATATGCTCACCTTCTGTCCGGCTGCCCAGATCGGCGACGCCTTCTGCACCAGGTATCTTGAAAAATACGGGTATAGCGCAAAGCATTAGCTACAAGCGACGAATTAATATATTTCCTTCTCGTGAAGTCACAACGCACGCCAAAGCTTCCCCACAGCCACTTGACGATCCCTTCCTCAACGCAACCGTGCCACCACTGAGCGCCGAGCACACGATTCTGGTGTTTCAATAAGCCCGCAAACTCTCGCTCGAGTAACATCTTCTCCGTATCCTCGCCGCCAAAAAAGGCGATTTCCTCGGAAAATTCGGCTAGTCGTGCGTGAGTGTGACGTAGCTGGCCAGCAAGGTGCGCAGAAGTTGCGGTGTAGGCGCCGAAGGGTGGTGTTAACTTGCGCACTGTGCGAGCAATTAGGACGATAGGATTCCATAAGTAGGCCCGTTACGCACACAGTGCAGCAGATAGTTGAACGAAGACCGTGAGGACAAGGAGACCTTCAGCGCCGACATTCTGCGCAAGCTGGTAATTGTATAGGATAACATCAAGGACAGGTTTCGCCATGTTGGCATAGATTGCCGCGAGGTGATTTGAGAAACGGTTGATGTCCACTGTGATCATCCTGTATGTATGTTAATTGAAAGTCATCTTCTAATTCCTGCACGACGCACTGGTCAGGATTCATTATCCGATCATCCAGGTTTGCTGGGGCACAGGTTTAGGAAGGCAGCGGGTATGGGCCAAGAGCACCTCGTACCGAGCTTGTAATACACCTTGTCCGACGGACTATCATCATCGCCAAGATACTGTCGCAAGATAGCATCCGTCAGCCGAGAGCGGTACGCGAACGCGAGCTTGTTCTGGACATAGCTAAGCCAGCTATTCGTCCATGTGGCCGGAATTGCGACAAGTAACCAGCGAAGGATGTTGAGCATGAACGGGATTGGCTGCGCGCGTACTAGCGATGCTACAATTCTTAGAGTGCGGTTAAAACCGTGGTTAGGACGAAAACAAGCGTCACGCACCTTCCGTCCAGTGCAGCGACGTAAAGCGATATAGCAGTACGGAAGATGAGGAGGCTGGAGTGCATTACAAGAAGCATAGCTTCCTTTGAACGCAGTCGAGGGATGACAATGCGGAGAATCATCGATAGTCGTTGGTAGAACACAGCGTCCACCTTCGCTCTTGCGTATTAGCTCTCCGGGAGCACCTCCACACAAGATGATGCTCACTGCAACGCGAGGAGGTTTACCCGCCTGACCCTCAACTTGTTTCCCCTTTCCTTTGGATTTCCTAGTTGAAGCATCGGACGAGGGCCTCGCACTGAGGGTTCGATATGTGTGGCCGAGGGCGTAAAGGATGAGACCGGCGTTTAGTGAACGCTGGATCAGCGGTCTATAGGCCGAGTATGTGCTGGTGAGCTGGGAAATTCTCTCTTTGCTCGGGCGGAGGGTTGAGAGGGTGACCATGACGGCTGTTTGGAAAGCAGACCATGCGACAGGATGGACTCAGACGCTAGACGTCACAGTCAAGCAGGCGTGTTCGCATGTGTTTATTCGTGCGGAGAAGACCTCCGATCAAATCAGCGCTCCGAGCACCGAGCGTCGCATGTACCAACGAGTACTAGTGCGGGGGTCTGGGCTTTCCGCACGCGTCTGCCACGCGAGGTCATCCATCAAGCGCGCCTGGCGCGCGTCGTTCTCAACACCGCTTCTTTCTTGTACCCGCCTTGTTTGCCACCTGCCCTCTCCTGCTTCGGCGAGCATGTCACTCGTACAAGGATATGGCTCCGATGGTGATTATGACGCAAATGATGCCTTCAATTTGGCTTCAGTGCCAGCCTCCAAGAAGCCACGACTGGAACCCGAATCCTCGACAGTCGAGAAACCTGCCGCTCCTCACGTCCTTGCAGAGGTGCGTAGCAGTTCTTTCTATGTTGCCGGCGCCAATACCTGTCATAGGACCCCCTAAACCAAACCTCACTCATCACGCGCCCGACGGACACCCAGATGAATGTTAACATTCCTTACGCCGATATGATGCTGCCCGTGCAGGGGCCCGAAAACCCTTTTGGCCCGCGCGATCGATTCACAAATCAGAACGCGCTCGCAGGCCATGTCGAGGAGCAGGCCATGACTGAGCACGCGTTCCGACAGCAGCACCTAACACACTCGATCCTTGGCTTCTCCGCGAACCCGTCCATTGACCCCAACGCTCCGGAAATTCTTGGCAACATCGAGGCTGCTGCCGCTGCCAAATACATGACAGTAGACATGCATCGAGCCACCCGCGAGAAGAAGAAGGAGCTGAAGCGGAAGCGCGATAAGAAGGGCGATCTTGAGGTTGCTGACGGCGACGGTGCGTACGAGGGACCGTGGGCGAAATGGGCGGGCGAGGAGCCGCAGAGCGTGCTCACGTCGGGCGTCCCTGTTGCGGATGACGAGGGCGAAGACGAAGAGTCTGAGGAGGAGAGTACTGTACCTGTGTCGAAGAAGGCGTTCAAGAAGCGCGGTGCGGCAGGCCAGGAGTCGTCCGTGTTC
Source organism: Vararia minispora EC-137 (assembly GCA_022160365.1). Classification (NCBI taxonomy): domain Eukaryota; kingdom Fungi; phylum Basidiomycota; class Agaricomycetes; order Russulales; family Lachnocladiaceae; genus Vararia; species Vararia minispora. The sequence goes on from MU273544.1 coordinate 10,289, forward strand.
CATGGTAAGTCGATGTATGACTATCAGGGCCGGACGTACATGCACCCGCCGCTCAGCGAAGCACCACACCTCCAGAACGAGCCAGGGTCGCAGGAGACGTTCATACCCAAGACGTGCATCCATACATGGACAGGGCACACACAGGGAGTCTCGGTTGTCCGTACGTTCCCGAACACGGGCCACATGTTCCTCAGCGGCTCAATGGACACAAAAATCAAGGTGCGTATCTTTCCATCGGCAGCCGCGGCGATGGTTCGCGCTTCCAGTGTAGCCCGTGCCTGCGTCTTCTGCGTGAGGAGATGCTTGGTACATGACACTGTACCCGTCTGCGTGACACTGTCGACGAATCAGGACACTTGTCCAGCAGTCTACTGCCGGACATAAGAATAGCTTTCCCTCCGCTGACAGTTCAATACGCTTGGCGTTCCGCAGCTCTTGGTGTGTATGTTGAGCAGATGCTGACTTATATGACTGCAGCTTTGGGACATCTACACCCATGGGAACTGTTTGCGCACCTTCCATGGACATGTCAAGGCCGTCAAGGACGTTACATTTACAAACGATGGGCGCAAGTTCTTGTCGTGCGGGTATGATCGTCAGATCAAACTCTGGGACACAGAGACGGGCCAATGTCTGCAGCGATTCAGCAACGGCAAGATTCCATATGTCGTTCGTTTCCACCCCGACGAAGACAAGCAGAATATCTTCCTGGCTGGCATGTCCGACAAGAAGATTGTCCAAGTGCGTGCTCTTGTCATAGGTCCTCTTGCGAAGGCTTACAGAGGTCTAGTATGATATCAACACTGGCGAAATCACGCAGGAGTACGACCAGCATCTTGGGCCGGTCAATACGATTACCTTCGTCGACGAGAATAGGCGATTCGTCACAACGTCAGATGACAAGACCATCCGTGCATGGGATTTCGACATTCCTGTTGTCATCAAGTACATCGCGGAACCACACATGCACTCAATGCCCGCTGTTACACTTCATCCATCCAGTGCGTTTAACTGTTCGGCACGTTCTCCCGGCTGTCATTCCTCTACACGGTCACACGCCCTTGCCGTTACATCTTCTCTCTCCATAACTCTCTTCCCTTGCTTCTTTTTTTCCCGTGCCCTGAACTTCCTCGTGCTGATCCGCATCGCCTGTAGAGAAATACTTCGCCGCCCAATCACTCGACAACCAAATTCTCGTCTACAGCACGGACAACTTCCGGCAGAACCGGAAGAAGCGGTTCGCGGGACATTCTGTCGCGGGGTATGCTTGCCAAGTAGGGTTCTCGCCAGACGGCAAGTGGATCAGCAGCGGCGATGGAGAGGGTAATGTTGTCTTCTGGGACTGGAAGACGGGCCGGATCAAGTCTCGGCTTAAAGCGCATTCAAAAGTTGTCATTACACATGAATGGCTCCCTCACGAGACGGTGGGCGCCGGTTTACCTGCATACTTGGCCTGTCCTGACCGTTTCCTATAGTCAAAGGTCATTACTGCATCTTGGGACGGGCTGATCAAGCTTTGGGTGCGTGGCGCTCGTTTTCATACACGCTCTCTGATCGCAGACCATCCTCCGGCAGGACTGAATTCGTTCTTACTGTCGAGCGCCGTCCTGCGGGAATTGTCGCTTGGTACTGTACGTTCTGGAGCTAAAACGCCTTGCCGTTGCGGTGTGCCAGATTCCAAGGCGTCCTTGCGTGTTGACAGATCCGGATGGGCGGAATCGTTCATCCTGACCCGCGCGATGATTGTAATGCTTCAGGCGTCGCACTGCGATGCATCGCAAACGTGTCGCGAGTTGTACTATTACCACCGGGACGACAATAATCGGCTTCGACTTATCTACGACTGCGCGCGTCTCGCCCGGTCGACGCCACCTCACGGTCCCTATCGTCACAATTTAATACGAAGGCCGATTCAGCCGATGTGCTGGCACTCGCGTAAAGAGCCACAAAGTTACCGCTGTCAGGCCCAAGTCTCCGCCACAGTACTGGCTCTGGCATGGTGGCGCAGCGACGGAGGGTGTACACCGCACCAATGTCAAAGCAGCATCACCACCGTTTGGCTTATTGCTAACATCATGATTGTATTCCAAGGACGTTTTTGGGCTGTGAGCCGGGTTTCCTTCTTTGACATCCCGCGTTCCGAGAAGTGTCCGTGTGTATGACCCGCTCAGCCCCAACAAGGTCCGGCCAGCCCTGGGCAGATGAAGCGCGGCGCCAGAGTGGCATTGTGTATTGCGCGCCAAGGCACGTCGCACGGCACAAACTTAGCGATACGCATCCCCACGCAGCCGCCTGCCCAGGGAATCGCGGTTTTTCTGGCGCGCGCTGGCGGTCGGTAGGGATGCTGCCAGCGAGGAGCCATTATGGTGATAAGGATTGGATGGGCTGGGCCGGGCAGTGAGTGCGTGCCTGTATGGATCGTCTCCGCTAGCCTGTGCCGCGCGGGCGCCTGACGAGAAGGTTGGGTGACTGACAGAAACACGATATCGGAAGGCAAACTTCGCGGCTGCCTAGCCGCGCCGGCGGGAGCTCAGCCGACTGCGCACGCGTCAGGGTACTCGCGCTCGGTGCGAGAACAAATCGGGATCGCATCCGCCCTGGCGGGCCACGGCACGGAGGCATAACGTGAGTCTCGTAGTGTAATCTGCACTTGGACATAGACAAGTGAAGACAGTTGGTGGCGACTCTGCCTCCTCGCGGCCAGGTGCGTCACTGTGGCGGAATGAAGTTCTAGGAATACGTGTGGCGCGGAGCGAATGGGCCACGCGGACAACTGGTCGGACTGTCGTCGCGTTTAGACCTTCCGGTCCCTCGATCAGATGACAGGGCCGCCGCGATGACCAAAGCGGCGGCGGACTGTTTCCACTCCCAATCGACATCTTCTCTGCCACCCCAAGCACGCCATATAAAAGGCTACACCCTTCCCCGCCAATCTTCCGTGCCCTGCGATACCCCTTCCCTCCCTCCCTTTATCTCACATGAAACCAATAGCACTCTCCCTGCTTGTGCTCGCGCTCGTTACCATCGCGGTCGCAGCGCCCCTTGTACGTGTTCCGTCTATCGTCCCGTGTCCCTCTTCTCTGACTCCCGACCGTCTCGGTGATAGAACTTCAGGCTTGGGCTTGCTGCCGTGGGGCCGTTAACAGAAAAACGTATGGGTGGCGGCGGAGGAGGCGGAGAGACGGACTGGAAGCGAATGGGTGGTGGCGGCGGAGGTGGAGAGACGGACTGGAAACGGATGGGTGGTGGTGCAGGCGGCGGGGAGACAGACTGGTGATGATTCTGCTTGATTGTTGGGGGATTTCTTTTCTCGCTTGGTTGTATGCCTAGTCATTCATTGGTACGTCTGCACATTTACTCATTGCTGCAGAGCTCGCTGACTGGGATCTCAGGAGGAGAGCAGGGCCTGCGCGTGCCACGGTGTGAGCGCCGCGAACGATCTTTCCCGCGTCATCAAGTTGTATTCTACCAGGTCCCAAGCAAATGCTGAGATCATATTGGGGCCCCTTTTGGCTCTCCCAATTCTGTTCCGCGCACACGCAGCGTGGTCATGCAACCCGTCTTATTCCCATCGCACCATCGAACGTAGTTCCACCCCTCGCACCGACCGTACATTCCTCTCACACACCCGTGGCACGTTCCCGCCCCGGCGCCGCACGCTGCCGGTTGTGCGACAGAAGACATGGCATGATGGAGCTTTATCATAGTCTCTCGGTGGTGCCTACGGTGTTGGTAGCTGCCACGAGCCACATGTTTAGCACTAGCGCGCGTATTCCGCGGCGAATTTCTGTGGAGAGCCGAGGAGGAACAGATCAACTGATCTGGTTTCCCCGCATGCACGTGCTACGGACTGCCAATGCCTTGATCTTCTCTTATCGCACTACAGCGTGACAGCTAGTCCGACCAGCTGGTTCTGCTCCGGGTCAGACGCTTGTTCCTGACCACCGTAGAAGTCGTCGGATATAGCAAAGGATCCGGTGTCACACATGAGAACAAGGATGCGAATACTGCGTTTTAAAGTTGCATACAAAGCGTATCTGAGATTCTCTGGGCTCGTGGGCTGCACGCGCGAGAGACACAATAATTGTGTGACGTAATACATGTAACGGACCGGTACGGTGGACACTAGTACTGGACACGTAAACACGTTCCGAATCCTCTACATTGTCCACCAACGCTGTGGTTCACTCACGACTCTTAACTCCCTCGAATTGCCTCTTGGTTGGCTTGGAAAGACTTGGCTTACTATGTCTGTTTTCTCCCAGATCCATGATCTTTTACAGCCTCCGGATGTAGAGACGTCCAACCGAAGAGCCCTCGAGCTGCTCAACCGCGATTCCTCGAGGGATGTCAATCTCAGCTCCCTCGAAGCCACCTCGTCGAAAGCTCAGTCCGACTGCGAAGCGCTGCAGAAGTCCGTGCGTGATCATGCCGCTCGCACACATGCTTGCCCTGACAGGCTTTTCCCAGAGCAGCTCGCCGCCTCGCAAGCACAGATCGACGCGCTAGTCGCCCAGACGCGCGCGCAAGCCAACACGCACATGCACACCGCCCAGGAACTCTCACTCTTGCGACACTCGCTTGCGGACGAGCTTTCGTCACTCGTGGAGGAACTCGTGTCATCCATGAGTGGCAACAATGGGCGGCCGACACTACTCGAGGACATTGAAACCATGCATCGGAACTTGAAGGAGCAGGAGAGCGTAAGGACATATGTGCAGGTCATCCATAAAGGGCTCGTGCTAAGGTGCGTAATTTATGATCCAATACTATCCTCAAAGCGCCCGGCGCACACAAGCACAATGCGCTCCTGCCGTTCTTCGGCTTGCTCATATTACGGTCTAGTGAAGCGGCCGTAGGACAAGTCCGTGCAACTCAGCCTATCGATACGTCCCAATATCAAGCCCTCCGCACGTACGTAGGGGCTGTCGGGAACACGTGTTCTACGGTGAGCGAGGTCGTCGGACAGCCTGACGCGACGCTGCGACTGGTCGACTTCTTGAATGACATTCGAGTCAAGACATGGTTGGATATGAAGGCGGCGTTGACGAGGTGTGCAGCAAGTCATTGTGCTCGCTGCTCATCTTTTGACCCACCGTCAGCGATCTTGTAGCGGCGGCGGAAACCTTGCAGTGGCCAAAACCTATTGATTGGAGTATTGTCTCAGAGCCCGACAGGGCCACGTTTGTAAAAGCCTTCCGCAGGTTACTCGAGTTTCAGACTATGTATGCCATCCTTAGTATTTCCTAGAGTATATCTAACCGTTTGCAGTGGACAAAAGATTCACTTGGCCGATGAAAAGATTGACGCAAATGGAGCCCTATATGCTATACAAGCGCTAGTCCTGCCTGTGGCCCAGCGTTTCAAGTATCACTTCGAGGGGACGAGGCAGACGAATAAGCTCGACAAGGTATGCTCTATTAGCTTGCGCTGGTTACACGCTGTTGAACACGCCTCCTAGCCTGAGTGGTACTTCACGAACATCTTGAATGTGTCGCATGAACATCGTTCCTTCCTAGAGCAAATCATACAAGTTCTTCTCGCGCCCAGCCCGTTCAAAGAGATTGACGCATGGGTCCGTTGTTGCACCGGCCGTATACCCATGCAAGCTGACCTCCCTCCAGCGAGAGTTCACAATCAACCTTCTCCCCCTCTTATCGCGGCGCATCAAACGAACGATGCCATTACTCTTACCTCATCCTCCACTGCTTGCACACACGATATATCAAGCCCTTGCATTCGACTCTTCGCTCCGGGAAGAAGGATTTGGCGTTGTGGGTACAATGGCTGGTAAGTCCGCCGATGCGGAGGCAGAGTGGGAAGGCATTAGCGCTGTCATACTCGACCGGAAAGAGTGGTTCGAACAGTGGATGGAAGGCGAGAAGACTTGTGCGTGTAGTCGTTCTGTCGTGCCTAGGCATGTGCTGACGATCTTATAGTCGCACTCGAGCAATACAATGACATTATCTCATCGCAGGAGGCATGGACAATCGCTGACGGTGAAAATGCCGATGGATCCTCAAGCGCACACGATAGCGATCTGCGTCCGACCGTCTCAGCACGCCGCCTCAAAGCACTTGTTGAGCAGATCACAGATCGTTACTCGCCTCTCCCGCAGTTCACCCAACGCACGCGTTTCCTCATCCACGTCCAGCTCCCACTCCTCGAGTCATACCACGCGCGCGTGTCTGCATCTCTGGATGCGTTTGAGACGCTCGCGAGTGCGCTCGTACGGGCAGTGCCGGGCGCGCTGGGTGATCGGGGGAGGAACGCGCATCTAACGAGTGGGGCGGAAGGCGCGACACGTCTTTGCAAGGCACTTGTGAGTGCGAAGTGGATGTCGGCGGCCATGGAAGCATGGGGAGAAGACCTGGTGCGCGCCACATACCTACTATTATTGTCGTAGGCTCACATATCCCTTCAGTTCTTCGTTGAGCTCTGGACGGAAATAAACCACAAAGCATCTCTACGTGTGCGAGCCGAGACTAATCCCCTTCTGCCTGATCCCAAGACCGATGGCGCAGAGATACCGGAGGGCACCATTTTTGAAGAGCTTGTACTGCAGTACGACAAGCTCGTGACCCGCGCGGAAGACATGCTTGTGCAGCTCATCTGCGGCGAAGTTGAAGGACATCTCAAGCCGTACTTTGTAAGGTGTGTCTCCCCACCCTGCTGCTCCCTGCTGCTCTAGCTTACTCGACCCTCCATAGCCAATTATCGGATGATCCGCTCTCGGAGCTCTCGATGACGGACATGGCTGTCTCGCCCCCGCTCCTTACCGCCCTCGCGTCCTTCGCCGGTCACCTCGGCGCCATCCGCCAAGCGCTCCCACCTGTTACGACCCGGGCGATCTACCGGCGCGCGGCGTCACAGCTCTCGTCTCATATATTCCAGCGCCTACTCTTCTACCGCCGCGCCCACAGCGTCACCCTCGCCACTGGCCGGCGCCTGTCGAACGAATGCACGCTGTGGCTAGAGACGACACGACAGGCGCTCCGCGGGGCGTTGCGGGTGGATGGACCGTGGGCGAGGCTCCTGCAAGGGGCGCGGCTGATCGGGCTCGATGGCACGGAGTGGGAGAGGGTGCTGGAGGCGTCGTTTGGGATGGGGAGCGACGAGGAGTGGGAGGGGATTGTGGAAGAGGTGCTCGGAGGCACTGAACTGAGCAGGGAAGAGGTATGTGCGTTGGCGAAGACGAGGGAGGACTGTTACCGGTGAAGGAGCTATGTATTCGTGTGTCTGTCTCCGGGTGGGCACACCATTCACTAGCGGCTCGTTATGGATTTCATGGATTTCATGCCGAAATATTAGCGTGTAGTGACGTTGAACGAAAGCGTGCAGTTGTTTTCGATGCCTATATAGCGAGGACCTTTCACTCTGCAAGATAGCTTCGTTCGAAGCACCAGGTGATTAACCCACCTCGTGATTGCATACTGGCACATTGCAGCGCTCAGCTCTGCATATGGAACAGGCAATGAACATCCCATGCATATACTTCTCTTTGGTCTGAATGTCTACACGGACCTGGTTATACTAGCGTGCTCGCGCTAGGTGAAGAAGCATGGGCTGCGCGACTGACTTCAAGTTGAAACTGACTTGAATCGCGCTAGCCGTGGCTCAGGGTCAGGTGCTCCAGAACGGATATCACATGACCGGACGCGCCGGATGATTTCGGGATGAGAAAGCGACGGCAACATCATGACGACAGGGTTCGGCAGAAACAGGATCCGCATGCACGGACTGCGACGGAGGATCACGTCAAAGCTGACGACAGACACACCTGCACAAAGAGCTGGATAGCCCACATCTATATTGTGGCGCTATCGCGATCCAAAAAAAAGGATTACAGGAAGGAGTGTTCCGTATGTATTCTAATCAGTAGTGGACAGACATATGCTCGAGCCGAAATAGTCAGAGTGAGCGGGGTAACGGCCGGCGACGTCACCGGAGATGGTAGAGTACAGATGACGGTGAATCGTTCGGGACATAACACAGCGCTCTAGCGTGGGGCGCATTTTGAGAGGTCATGGCGGGGAAGGAGGTGGAGGTAGGGGTCCAATGATGGAAAGGGTCGTGTAGGGGACAGACTGTTCCGGCTCGAGGAGATAGCGGCGAAAGCGAGCGACAAGATGAAGAGAGCGGGGGTGACGTGCCGCGGTCATGCGTGCTGGTGTTGCTCCGAACCGTGCTCTTCCCACAGCTGACGCAGTACGTCCGTGAAGCCGAGCTTGCCGCTCTGCGCGTTTTGTTCGAATCGAGTCGCGAGCCAGGATTCGAGACGGTCGGCGACAGAGTGCCAGAGTGCCATCCGGGATTCGATCTCGGCTGATTGTGTGAAGCGTGTGCGGCCGTCAGGGGTGGGCGAGTAGCGGATTGACTCGTTGCAGACGGCGAACTGAGCGAGGGAGAGGTTGACGGAAGAGATGGTCATCGTTTGTGTCGTAGGGTCGACGAAAGAAATTTCGCGAACAAATGCATCTTCTGAGCCCCCGAACAGCTGGGAAGGGGTGTGAGGAAGACAGGGACGGAAGCGAGAGAGGGAGGGACGAACCTTGACTATCCATGTTGGTGCGCGTTGCTTGCAGCCCAGTATGCGCTCGGTACGGATGATACCCGTTTGTGGGTCTACTGAGCGGTCGACAACGTCGACTGACATTACATGGGTGCAATGCGGGTTGGGGTACTTATGCCACATTCCGATGACGACCTTGGACCAGGAGTGGCTGGATAAAATCGCAGATGATCGGTTTGAGCTGAGCAACAGATGGACGAGAGACGACATACTCGTAGTCAAAAGCTTGTGTGAAGTAGCGCATTTCGGATGGAGGGTTCGAAGGCCAAGAAAACGGGCGAAGAGGCGTGGAGATGCCGATACTGTTAAATAGTCGTGTGCGTCGAGACGGGAGCAGAGCTGGCGAGGGCGAAGGTCAAGCGGCTGATCCGCGCAAGCTTCTGCACCTGATTTTTGTTCCCAGGACGGATTACGCCACCGTTCATTGGTGCAACAATTTCACTCCGATAAGGCCATTGGATTTTCGACAACTCGCTTAGGGTTTTCCATCATTTCGGGACTTTAGCAACCGCGCGATTCGTGTCGCGTCCCTAGGCCTCGCTCTCGGCTGACATCGTTGCAGTATGCGTTTCTTTTCTTGTTTTCTTCCATGTGTTTGCTTATCTCCTCCCCCAGACAATGCTTCCACACGATCTCTGCTCTATGGTCCAAAATGCCGCCCGCGCACGGCACGCGCGCGTTGCCGTCGCGCACACCACCCAGAACCTTGGCATCCTCAACATACTCCTCCGTGCAGGCCTTGTCTCCAATGTCATTCGCGGTGATACTCGCTCGCCCGTGCCGAAAGCCTTTGATAAAGCTCCTGTAGCCGAGCAGCGCATCTGGGCAGAACTTAAATACCGGAACGACCGTCCTGTGCTCGAGAACATGCATCTTGTCAGCAAGCCCTCGAAGCGCGTCGTTATGGGCGTTCAGGAGATCCGCCGCATTTGTTCAGGTCGTCGCGCGAAGACTGTGCGCCCCCTTGGTCTTGGTGAGGTTGCTGTTGTGAAGACGAAGAACAAAGAGCACGAGTGGGTGGAGGCGAGAGAGGCCGTCAGGTTAAAGTTAGACGGAGAGGTTATTTGCAGGGCTTCATGACCGTGAGTGCATATCACCCTATGCTGCTCTTTTACTGACCATGCGAGATTCACAGTCCCGCGTCTTATTTACCTTGCCTTTACACCCCTCGCTAGCCTCGACCGGATGCAATGCTTCACTCGTCTTCTTTACTACATTACCAACGCGATTACACTATCGATCGATCACTCGGGCTCGCTTCTACGCCCTTTCAGCCGTGACTGGAACGAGACGCATGTGCAAGGCCTACAGGTGATAAGTGAGTGTACCGTGCACATGGGAAGTCTCCCAAGCTGTCGCCAATGTTGCGTATACTGTGAGCAGTCTGGAAACGACCGTCTGCTATAACGGCTAAAGATCACACCGGCCACAAACGCGGTATTAGGAAACAAAGGCGAGGGTGTAGTAGATTGCTCGTTCCAAGCGAGATCCGTGGCGAGCTTAACTTGACCCCGGCCAAAGACACGCAAACGGCCTGTGTATGAAGGTCCTCGAGACTTTGCAAGAATGGGCACACGCAGCGAATGGTCAAGGGTGTTGCATATTTCATAGATTGAAGCAAATAGCTGGGGCTGAATCTGAAACTGGTAGTACTGGAGTGTCGCCTGGGGAGGTCTTGCGAGCTGTCTGGTAGCGGCGCGCACCGTGAGATGTAGACGTTCGATGACGCGCTACGCAAGGCAGCTCTTGTCCTTTCCTCCTTTGCTTCCCACCTTTGCTTCTACATTCTCAACGGAGCAACTCTTGCAGTTGTGAGCCTTCCGCCCGTGGCGTCCCGTGAGCCAAGGTACCGGCGAGCAACTACTCAGTTTTTTGTGAACTTCGTAGTTGTAAGTGTCCATGCTCATGATGGTGTCGCGAGTTCGATCCCCAAGCATGCCTCTCATCGTCACTTCATATTCTTCCCCATAGTCATGTATCTTAGGTCTTCAAGAGCCCCGAAAAGACAGACATGGACGAACTAGTACAGCACTGTTTGCATGAGATAGCGTTTGACGGTGACCTTGGTGCGTGTCGGTCTCCTTCAAGGCATTCAGCGCGTCTGCCCATCTTTCCAGCAAAATACGAGCTTACTACGCGGTCCCGTGCGTTCCTGCAGGTTGCAACGTGCCGCGCCTGCGCACCTACGTCGAGGACTTCTACACCAGGGCAGGCCAGCCGCAAACCGTCGATGACGCATTCTTTGGATTCGTCTGGACGCTGCTCGTCAGGCAGCCATCCGTGCGCGTTGGGACGGTGCCCGAGGACGTGACAGCGGAAGTCTATATTGCGCCGCAGCCGATCAAGCGCAAAAAGAAGGAGAAGGGCGAAGAGACAGAAGACTTAGGGCGGCCGGAAATCAAGCTAGAGATGGCTGAGAGGGCGAAGGAGAGGGGTTTGGGTGAGCTATTAGCAGAGCATGGAGACGCACTACGCGTCGCGGTCGACCCACAGACGACGTTCGTCGCCCTCACAGGCTCCCATGTCCGCGTGCGTGGCTATCCTGCCCAATCTCTCACTTTATCTAACGAATATCAGACATCCAAACTCTCCGAGATGGTTTACACGGCGCTGCAGCTAATCTCACGCGGGCGCGCGGCGGGATTGAGCGTCGTCGAGCTCGGCCGCAAGACGGGCTACGATCAAAAAGCGTGCTGGTACCTCGTCTCCCAACTCGTAGACCTCGGCCTTGTTGTGAAGCTACGCCGCGGTGGCGTTGGCGCGAACTTCTGCGTACACAAGCACTTCTTCGAGCGTGAGCGCTTATGGCAGGAGATCCGCGACGAGGCAGCAGCAGCGGCAGAAGGTGTAGAATATGAAGATGGCGCGCAAGACGACGACGAGTATGACGGTGGTGCAGCGAATGTCAAGTTCGATGCGATGGACGCGAGGCATTTATCGAGTTTGGAGATTGTGAAAGCCAGGATCGTGAAGCTTCTTAAGGCATCGGATGGATTTATGCATGCTTCGCAAAACTTGATCCTCAAGATCGTATGTATCGACATACCCTCTACCGTGTACTCTGTTACTCATACGTGGGACAGGGCTTTCAGGACCCACATAAATCTGACCGTCGATTCTTCCAAACACGCCTCCGAGAGCTCATCGACCAAGGCGTCATTGAACGGGTTACTGTCCCTCATCCCAGCCCTCGCAAGGCGAAGGCGAAAGTCCAGTGTATTCGGTTGGTCAATCCGGATGGACAACCGGATGTGCAAGAAGAAGTCGATGAGCCTTTAGAGCAGGGTGAGCTGATCTTATCTAGTCTAACTACATCTAGTGATGACCATACTTCAGAGACCTCGTATGGAGAACTCAGAGCCGATGTTACACTGCACAAGCAGATGGTTGACCTCCTCGAGCAAGCAGGCACAGCAGGCATGACTCTTAATGTCCGCGCCGGTACCCTCGTGTCCCCGAATAAGTGCTGAAAGTCTCACAGGACCTGGCCACCACCCTACACAACTTCGACAAACGGACTCTAGAACTCTTACTCTCTCGCCTCGAGAAAAGCCCACCTCCACCGCACCTCACCGACCTGCATGTCACGCAGATGATGGAAACGCACGGCAAGGAACGACGGTACCGCTACTACACCCTCGCGGCGTACCGTGACATAATCACACGCGAGGGTCTCGACGACACCGACGCGTACGCCGGCGTTAGCCTCGAGCGTGCGCATGGGTTCGCTGTCGTGAAAGATACAGACTTCTACGAGACCGAGGAGCAGCGGGACAGGTTCGTCAATGAATTCAAGGGCGGCAATGCAGAGAAACCGAGGAAATCCCGGGGGCGGCCGCAGAAGGACTCGGCAACTGCAAGGAAGGGAGATACCCTTAAAGGACGGAAGCGTAAGCGAGAAGAGATGGCCGAAGGTGATGCTGGGGAAGACGTCAGTGCGCCGCCCCTTGCAAAGAAGAGACGCGGGCGACCACCCAGGGCGGACAAAGGAATCGCTGCGCTGACCACCACTGTCCTTCCACAGCCCTCGGAAGCTACGCCCGCTGCCGATCCCGAGGCCAGCTCTGCGCCTGCTGTGCCGCCGAGAGAAGAGACCACTCTAGACGGCGCACAGTCCGATACATTAGCGCCAAAGAAGCGTGGTCGACCGCGCAAGCATCCTCTCCTCGAAGATTCTGCGTCTGCGTCTGCGACACCGAAGAGGCGCGGCCGCCCGCCGAAGAACTCACTGTCCACGGCAGGCGTGACGACTGAGCGCGAAGATCAAGCCGTGGACCGCGAGACAGCGGAACCGACGAACGAACTCATAGACAGTGCTGCATTGGCAGCCCAGCCCGCGGCGGCACTGCCAATGCCGAAGAAACGGGGCAGATCGCGCAAGCACCCGTTGCCAGGAGTCACGCCTACGACACAGGACACCACCGCTAGCCCTTCGTGGGTGGGGCAGGCGATCATAGTGACTGAGCAAGGGAGGTCGTGGACGTCCCCGATGCCAGCGGATACGCCTGCGCCAGTCCTGTCCGCGGGTCTATTACAGCCCGTCGCGGTGAAGCCAACCCAGCCAGTCGCCCAAGTAATACCGAGACGTTCGGCGCGTACCAAGAAACCAGTCATCAGGGATGAGCCCGAGCTGTCAGAGCTCACTTCAATCGAGGGCTCTCCCGAACCTGGTGGTGCCAAGGGTCAAGCGGGCGAAGAAGATGATGCAATTGGGTCATCGACGCAAGTAGAGCCTACGCTTGAGTCTAATCAGTCTCCAGCTGCTTCAACCAGCCCGTCTTTAGCGACACCACTCGCTGGGCTAATGGAGGTGGATCAGCCTGCCCAAGTAGAAGGTCCAGCGCCCGCCGCCTCACAGCCATCCCCGTCTAGTATCTTGCCGGTCCTAGGACCGTCAGAGAGCTCCACTCGTTCAACGTTAACGAGCAACGAAGCGTGCCTTGCTGACTCGCAGGTTGCAGTGCCGCTGGATATACCTATTGACCCTGTTTTGTTATCGGAATCTGGCCCTCATGGACGCTCGATCTTGAACGGAAGACCTGTGTGTCGATATCTATCTGTTCTCCTCGCGCGTTGTGACGCTGTTCACAGGATTCGGGCGTGCCTCTGGCGGAACCGTCGGCCAGGAAGCGTGGGCAGACGGAGGCGCCCTCTTCGGGACCCGTCGCCAAACGTTCTAAAACAGACAGCAACCGTTCTATGGCCGGACGTCCGAGGGGCAATGTTTCGCTCATGCGCCGTGAGAACGAGTTTCTCAAGCTTCTCAACGACTTTGGCGGCGTCGCAAGTCCATCATCTAAGGAATTCATTGACGCACACCTCGTGTACATGGGAAGGCTTGCTGCTGTTGGCGAGGCGACGAGCGGCTTGCCGCAAATCAGGATCGACAAGCGTACCTGTAACGCCACCCTAGATTCGCTTGAATTAAAAGGCAAAATCAAGGTCTTGCGGACAGCAATCCCAGTTGTAGTTGGCGCACCGCGGCATGTCCGTGTGGCGTATCTCCCCAGCATCGAGAAAGAGCAGCTGGACGAGTTCATGGCGAAACTTCCTCGTAGCAGCTTGGCGCATTCTGCTCCCTCAAAGACTGCTAAGAAGACTCCCAGTACGACGCCTGCCGTTGCGGAAGAGCCTGCACAGCCCGACATCGACGCCAGACCTCAGCCTCGGCTAATCAACCACCAGGCACCTCGTCCAGAGCTACCTGTGTTACCTCTGATACCTTACGTCGAACGCCGTCCTTTGCCACTTGAGCTTTTGGAAGTGGACAAAGGCGACAGCGCAGCCAACGCAGCGAGAGCAGACAAGCTCTCACAACTCGACGACGACACGCTTCGCGAAGTCTTCTTGACAGAGCGAACGACGCTGTCTCAGCTGTACGGCTTCATCCCGGCCAAAGCACTTCGCGCCCGCCAGGTTCACTTCTCCGCACTCGAGGCATTGGAGAAGGAGGTGCCTTCAATACATGTCGTCTCAAAGGAACACCGTATCATCAGCACGTCTTTATACTTTAATGACATTTCCCTCAAGACGTATTGCTCGATCATCTCTACGCTCGATTATAACGAGGAACTGACACGGCAGCTCTCAACGGAAGATGGGAAGCATGTACGTGTATCGGGACTCCCACAGGAACTATACCACTCTCTGCAAATTGGTAAGGCTCGAGCGCGCGCACGCCTTCTCGATCTCTTTAATGTGCTGCACGAGTTCCGAATTGCAATACCCCTTCGGCCATCTACTGCGGAGGACGCGCCGATTAAATGTATGCATACCAACAGCCATCCTGCAGCCTTCGAACCATGGTCCGAAGGACGGAACACAACCAACAAGCACGCAGTACCAGTGTACTGGCGCTTCAGCGACAATGCTCCGCTATACCTCTGGGTTCTTTCGGGGAGTTCGCCGCCTTTCTGGCGCGATGCACGGATCGGGAGCCTCCTTCATGCTGAGGCATACTGGGCGGAACTCGAGAAGGCGTGCACCTCCCGGCATGATGCAGAGAATGTGCACTGTCCAGAGGTCGGCAGCGCCACGGGCCCGCAAATCACTAGTACGCGCATCTCGCGCTCGCTCCGCCGCCAGACATCGTGGAGGGCCGAATACGAGATGACCTGGCATCAGCGGCACTACTTGCGCCGTTACGTCAACGTGGCGACCGCCGACACGCCCCTGGAGAATGCAGAGCATGGTGCAGAGACACTCACAAGACTGGCGCGGATCACTAGCATACCCAAGGGTGCGATGTCGGATTTCTTTACGAAGGCACGGGCAAAGCAACAGCGCGAGATCGAACGCGTCCGGGCGCGACACAAGGTCCTACAGGAGGTTACAACAGAGGAGAAGGCATACAGTGCACAGCATGCCGTGCAAGTGCAAGCTCAGAAAGAAGCCGACTGGGAGGACCTCGTCGCTCATGCATACCCTGAACCGCTGCAGGGCACGCGCGCAAACCGGGTTGCGCGCGTTAAGACGCGCTTCATGCATGGTGGCTCTGCCAGTCCAGACAAATGGGAGACCGAGATTCGGCGAGCGATCCAAGAGGCAGACATGTTAACGGAAGCCGCGCTTGCGACTGCGACGGGGCCGGTTACTGCGCCGGGGGCCGAGCTGTCGTCGTTTGCCGCGTCGGGAAAATCAGTGCGCGATCTTATCTCGGAACAGCGGCCTGCGCCTGGGCAATCGCAGCAGGTAAAGAAAAAGGCCAAGCAAAAGGGAAAGGGAAAGGAAAGATCCGAGAGAGCCGATGCAGAAGGTGGAGAATAATTTCTCAACTCCGGCTGCTGGGAGCTAACGGTGGTAGAAGATGAGGAAGAGAAACAACAGGTAGGACCGAAGCGGCGTTCACGTTTCCTCTGGAATCGCGAATACGACGAGCTCGCTCAGGATGCGATGGCTATCATTCGCGCGCGGTGCAAGGATTCCGGGAGGGTCGAGCTCTCCGCCCTAGACCAAGTATTCCCAGGGACACATCGCAACTCGGTGCGGCAGCGTGTCGCGTCGATGCGTGAACAGCCAAGCGTCGACTCGTACCTGAAGCGTCTCGAAGAACGGTGGGCTGATTTATGGCGTCAGTACCGCGGCACTGAGGAGCTGCCGGATCCCGATCCCATGAGCAGTAACAACTTCGACCTGGTAAAGCACATCGAGTTCCTACGAAAACACGTTGATAAGACGGCGATGTAAGCTTTCTTATAGCTCAATGACGAGCGTTGCTGATAGGCGACATTAGTCGCGTCGGTTTTGCCGGTCCAAGAAATTCTGTCGTGCTCCCGGCAGACGTTGTGCAGCTCGAAGCTGCATTTGACGTCGTCACAAAACCCGCCGCACCGACTTTCGACTTTGTTTGGAACCTTGCTGTTGAGGAGGCCCGCGAGAAGGGGATGTTACAACATGCTTTCTACGCTCATGCCGACGAGATCCCGCCTTCATACGATTCCAATGTGCCGGTCAAGACGGCTGAGTCGGCGCTGAAGGTGAATCTGGCCAATCAAGTGTACAGCATATGCCTGAAGCATTCGTAGATGGTCTTTGGCACGCCGAATGACCGCTATGACCCGGAGGTTGCATCGGCTTTACTCCGCGGTTTCGGCGAGCAGACCGTAGCGCTCGCCAAAAACAATCTCCTTGCGCGTGGTGTGCTCTCCAAACTCGTGCGCGACCCGACAAAATCCAGACCAGGACGTACGCTCAAGATATCGGACGTCAATGCAAACGCACTTGGCGGATCAATTTCGAGTGACACGTTCCAGGACGCCTCAACACTCGAAGCGTTGTGTAAGGAGCCAAATTTAGATTGGCGCGAATGGCCGTTGTTAGCGTCGGATGGCGATCTTGCAATGCTTATACAAGCTGTGTCATCAGGGAAGGTAAACTGAAGGCTATCTGCATTGGGAGCTGCCCTGATGGCGACGATTACACGCAGGCTGCGTTTAAGGTTGACGCCTCGAACGGGCGTGAGGCTCGACGAAAGCTAGATTGGAACAGCAAGAAAGTTGGTAAGTTTTCTGCTACGCCACTTATTCTCGTCGAATGCTTACCCAGAATCCAGACGACGACGATCTCGAAACTTCCGTCCTCGTCAAGTTCTTTGGAGCTGTTGAGAGCAACCAACCTTCTCCAGCATCTGTCCCATCCACATCCATCGGGCCACAGCCAGCCCCAGTCGATATACAGGGCTTGCATGGGTTCACTACCAAGGGTGATCCTGCCTGCTGTCGTACGGTATCCGATGGCATCGTGAATTGCGATACCTGTCTGTGTGCACAAGCCGAGCAAGTCCTGACCGGTCTTTCCGAGCCCTCCCGCGGGCTGTGCGAGAAAGCTCTCGCGCACCTCATAGGCGCAGGGCAAGATGGCCTCACCAAGATGGAACTGATGGTACGCACCATGATGATGCTTACTTAAACTCGCTTATTCGCTTACACTGATCTCGTGCAGTCGCGCTTGTCGACAAACATCGGACTGTTATCGATTGCCTTGGATCAACTTGTGGATGCCTCGCTCCCGCTGGCCTTCCCTGTTGGGTACGGGCGCATGGTCCTGGTTGCTGCACAGCATATACGGCAGTGGACCATCACCGTGTCCGAAGAACCCTTGACGTTCGCCCTCCCACGGCGCTGGATGGACGTTGCAGGGCGACAGATACCTGACATCTGGGAATCGGCCTTGCGAGCACTCATCGGTATCATTATTTTCAGGCCAGGCATCTCACAGGTACGTAGCTGGTGGAACGCTGGCGTGTCACGCTGATTCGGAATTAGGAGGAAATGCGCTGGCGGCTGAGGTCCGTCTACGACGCGCATGAGATCATCGAGGTTCTCAAAGCCTTGCTTGACGATGGCTTCATTCGTCGCATGGCGACGGATGGTTCGGAAAACTCGCTCCTTGCGCCGACCCAAGAGGAAGAGCGGCACACTTTCTGGTTCCTCGGTGATCGCCCCTGGTACCAGGCATGAAGCGAACACCATTATTTCGAGCTGTAGCCTTAGCCCTGTTCTCGTCCTGTATTGTAGTTCCCTTCATCTAAGTTTCCTGCCGTCCTCCCATCCTATGTACCTAACCATCATTGGTTCATCGGTGCGGCTGTGTGATGCCGCTCTACGCCGTTCTATAGCTTATCTCCGCGTGCCGTCGATCACGTCAGTTTCGCGGGGAAGACGCCTCAAGGCATTCGTTAGTATCGTTACTGTTGCAGTGAGAAGGACGACAGAGGTTGACATCAGAATGCTCCGCAGGGAGTAAAGGAAGGCTTTTACTCCCTTTCTCCGAGTCGTTCATTCACTGTCAATCGTGGTACAAGGCTCCATGATAAATACTGCGTGAGTAGTAGTATGTGACGAACTCTGGCGCTATGTAACTGGAGATGTAAGACAGGGGAAGTGCCCAGCCGCCAAAGCCAACTAGCAGACGTGTGGTTTCTAGTGGATTGACGAATGGGTCGCGAGGGGATCGTCTTATAATTCCATACTGTAACGTTTGCTCCTTCACGCGCTTTCACTTGACCATCGCTTGTTTCGTCTATTTGTGGCTGGACACAATCGAGGAAGTTCCTTTGGATGTCTTTGAATAGCACGGTCGAGAACGTTCTCAATCACGGTTCCGTCCTCACAGGCGACGAAGATGGAAGCACGTAAGTTACGTGACCGAGGAGGCCGGAGGGGACTCCACAAGGGTGCGTGCCCTGGACCGAGGGAACGGAGAACATAGAACGGCGCGTAGGGGGACCATGGCGACGAGTGAGCGGTGATGGAAGCGGTCGAGTGACCGTGAGCGCAAGTGCCTCAGTTGAAAGACCTTGGCATTGCCACAGACACCTGCCTCCCGCTCTTCCTTCCGTCGAGCATCTTGCCCTCAACGGGCCTTCCCTCGCGCTTTCCTCTCGTCCACGTCGGCAGCGCCGGTTTCTCTCCTTCCTTTTCCCGCCCTTCTTTTGTTTCCCCTCGTCTCTGGCTCGACGGCTTCGAGCCCTAGTGGCTCTCTTCAACCCAGTGCAGAAACGCTCTTGTCATTCCTTGGCCACTTGTCTTGTTCCGGGTACGTGACGTGTTCTGTTGGTGCCCCGAGCGTTCTGCTGAAGGCGAGCCTGGTATGGATTTAAATAAGATTCTCACAATGCGTGTCAAGCACTTTATCGCTCATGTTCCTCTTGTCTCGGCTTCGTGCTCGAAGCTGAAGCTCTTCGTGAGTGCTCTTGTTCATCTCGCCCATGAATCCTGTGGAATTGGATCGGACATCCAATCAACATGTATATGCGCACGTCCGCGCCACAGTCGTCGTTGGGCATATCCTGGTTTCGCAACCCACCTCTGGTTCTCGGCGTATATTCCCACATTCTAACATCCTCTTCTAGTGGAGCCGCGTTACTGCCACCCGTTTAACAACCATCTACTTCATCTTCTCTGTTGCTCACTGCTTCGTGCAAGCTTTCCTGCAAGGAGACGCTTTCATCGTCAATGAACGCGCAGCCTCCACACTTACCCAGATCGTGCTCCTGGGTAACTCCACGAGCTCCGGCTTCTATGTCTGGCAAAACCATCAGCTCCGTTATTGCAGTTCTGTTCCCAACGTTATTGATTCGTCCAGCTGCGAGCTTGTGTGGAAGGCAACCACTAGTGCCAGTAATAGTAGTGTGGCAGCTGCTGCTAATTCTCTGTCGGACAGCTATAGCTATGACGCGTCTAGCGTCGCTGGGTACGCTGCCGTCGCCATTACGTCTGTTGAGCCTACAACTCCATCGGCTAGCCTTGCTGCGGTTCCTTCGTCGTTAGTCGGACCCACAACCGTCTCTTCGTCGCCAGTTATTGTACCTTCGGCCTCGAGTGCCCTCGTGGCTTCTCAAACACCGGTTGCAGGTTCGGCCACGAGCTCCGCCCCTCCAATCACTGCTACTGTTGTGTCCACTCAGCTTATCGAGGGCAAAGACGATAACGACGATATTCTTCGAGTCATCCTTCCCATTTCGCGGCGACATTTCTCCATTAACGTCCTTGGTGTCAGTCCAAATGGCAGTCTGCCCATTGTGCTCAATGGTTGGGGCAATGTCAACGACAAGGTTTTTCTCTCGACAGATTGCCTCATCGCTCTCAACTGGCCGGTTCAGCAGTAAGCAAACATTCTGTCCTAGTTGTATACAATCACTCAGCAAACGCAGACTGGATAACACGAAGCGCGAGGACATTGCGTTCATCTCTTTCCAGTTCTGGGTCCTTGGCATGTCCGTCGTTGCCATTCTGAATGAGTCCATCCCGCACATGTTAGTTCTCATCCTTTCGCATATCATTGTTTACCAACCATCGAATAGCATTGCCTCGCTCTTGACCCATCTATCGGCGACGGCCTGGGGCGCCTTCCAACTGCAGCAGACACGTGCATTCCAAAAGGATTTCTCGACTATCATCACAAACGGCGTTTGCAAGGCCAACCTCCTCCCGACATACTGGACAGCGCGCGCGAACGTTGAGATCCCGAGTCTAGTTCTCAACTGTCTCGCGTTAGTTGCATCGATCTTCCTGTCCTGGCGGCTGATCAAGGTCGGAATCAAATGCTCTACTATTTTCCTTGTATTATAACCATCATGCTGTAGACGTTCGGATGGCAAACGTTTAAGCGTGTTGGCGCATCGCGTACCATCAATCACGTCTACAAGCTCGTGCTCACATTATCGGTTGCTATCCAGCTGAGCCTGTTCTTCGTCGTCGTGTCGATCGCACTTTGGCTCGACCAGATCTGCAACGGTGCAATCGGCAGGCTCGCGACCGCACATAAGGTCTACGAAGGCCTCCTCATCGTTGTTCTTCTTGTGAGTTTCGCCTTCCTTGTATCAGTGGACTGGTCTTGACGTTGTGTAGATGCTTCCCGTCTGGCTTACTACAGGTTGGTTCGCGGTACGCCGTGAGCTGAAGACGCCGATGACCATCTTCCTTGCGCTCTGCTTTGGTTACATGGTCGGTTGGGGTGCGATGTTCGACTCGACGACCTTCCGCTGGACGATCGCCCAGTGGGCGTTCTTTGCTGTCATGATGGTCGTTGGGGTCACCCTTATCATCATCTGTTTCATCGTCGGAATCTTCTGCCGCCTTAACTTCGGCCGTGGCCTCCCCCACTACCGTACGTACGCATTGGTTGCACGCTTTCATCTTCTAACACTCCCGGCAGTGAACGCAGAAGAGCCACTCCCGGGCGACGACTTCGTCCGTGTCATACCTGACGAGAAGAGGGCGCAGAGTGACCCAGAAAAGATCGATTTTCCGACAAACTTTGGACTAGTGCCGACATACGAGACCGCGTATGGTTTCGATGATGACATGCCGCCACCGCCAGGTGCCCGCACGCTCGGCCCGCGCTTCTACATGCAAGAAAACGTGGCGCTATCAGTCGACCAAACACAACTCGCCGGCCCGCAGCCGCTCAATGTCGACAACCTCGGCCCTCTGCCTACTTACTCGGCCGTCTCACCTTTTTCGTCCCCCGTATCGTCCACCGGGCACGGCTCTGATGTCACCGCGCCATCGTCCGCACACATGCGTTCAGACTCTGCGTGGTCGAGCCGTAGCGGTTTACCACAATCTGTCCGCCCGCTTGTGCGCAAGGGCAGCGCAGGCAGTCAACGCAGCTTCGCGAGCTCGCGCTCAGGAAACAGTTCGAAGGAGACGACGGAGATGCGCCCGCGCTGGGTTATTGAGTGATTCCAGCGCTGGACTTGTTTGTTTCTTCCTTCATTTGTCCTGCTACTATCGTTTTGCTGGATTTATTGTTAAGGCATGCAGGGGCATGCCTTTGTCTGGTACACAACTATTTACTGTAAATACCAACTAGAGCTCTTCGCTTCCGAGGTGGAAGGCCTGCAAGGAAAGCGTGTTCCTGCCGAGCCCGTCACTGTATTCACATTTGCATTCTTGTTGTATCTATCCCTCGTCATGTAGTCATTTCACGACCATCCCTATTCATCGGCTCCGCCGGTACAGTCTGATTTCAGATCGAATAGTGTACGTGCGAACCACCCACATGCAGACAGTGACGTGATTACGCCTACCAGTCGTCCACTTTCTTTCGTCTATTCGTACACGTATCGTGGAAAGAGCCTACACCTAGTTGCCACTCACGTTCCTCAGCCTCCCTATTCTGTTTGGCGCAACTTGCCGCTCGCTGCTCCCTGTGCGTATTTGATCCGTGGCCCGTAGGCTCTGATGACGCTCCCTGTCTCCGTCATCACCATATAAAGACGAGTTGTAAAGGCGGATCGCAACGACTCCTCACCTTCCTTTGGTCCATCAGTGCAAGCTACTACAAATACGCCAATGACGACCGCTGGGGCCGTAGCGGTGCTCGGGTGTCTGGCATATGGTGTCGCGGGACTACGACTGGAGGTGACGCGACGCGACGCGGACTCGAATGTGCTCGCCGGGCGAGCACCGGGGTCTTCGGATGAGCTGATTGCGTCGTCTTCAAATGGGTTGCAACAGGTGGTGAAGAATAGAGGGTTCAATGCATTTGTGAGTTTCCGGTGATTTCGTTTCTGCTACGAAGGGCGGAAAGTGTTGAACGTTGCCTCGCCGCATTGCGCACACTATACAGTATACGGCGAACATCACACTGGGTGGTATCGGTGTGTCTACAGCCGGGCCTACTAAATAACGCTCCCCGCTCATACAATTACAGAACTACCCGTCGTCATCGATTCTGGATCCCCTGACTTATGGGTCGTCACACACGAGGAGATTCCTGCAGCATTCCTCTCGGATGTCCAGGCGGACATCACGTACGGGAGTGGGAAAGTGGGCGGCGTGATAGCATATGCGCCATTCAGCATTGGCTCACGCGAAGTAAAGAATCAAGGTAAAACACACGTCCATTCTACATGTCAATAAACCATGACCTTGCCCTGACCTGTCTTTCACAGCTTTCATCAGCGTGACAGACGTACGTTTCCACTACCTGATTTTTGAAGTGCATGCACTGATGCAGCTGAAGGCATCCGGGGCAGACCAGCTGCTGAATAACGGGGCGAAGGGTCTGCTCGGCCTCGGCTTCAACATGCCCGCCGTTGGCATCAACCGCGCACTGGCCACCACGCTTGGTCCGGATAACATGCTTGAGACGAACCCCGTCGCCACCATTTTCTCGCAGGACGCGATACTCCCGCGGTTCTTCACGACCCTCTTTGGACGCGCAGAGGATGCGCTTGCGGGCCCAGTTGGCGGCGATGGCGTGCTTACAGTGGGAGAGTACGTCAACGGAATGGAAAAGGTGGCTGACGCGCCGAAGCTGCGCCGCTTCATCCCGCACGGTGAGGAGTTCGAAGCGAAACCGCGTTGGACGGCGCTCCTCGAGGGCATCCTCGTCCACGGGCGTCAGATTTCCGTTCACTCCGCCTTCGTGGATGTCCCGACTACCGACCGTGCCTCTGCGCTGCTCGACACCGGCACGACGCTCTCGGCCGTGCCGAGCTACATCGCAGAAGAGATCTATGGAAGGATGGACGGCGCATTTCTCGCGGAGAATTTGGGCGGTGCAGGTAGGAAAGACTGGGTGCTACCATGTGACGCAGTTGTGGACGTATCACTTGTTTTCGGGTGCGTGATTGACCACTGAGTCCACCGTTTTGTACTGAGGTAAGGGGCGGAATAGTGGACAGCAGTTTCCCGTACATCCACTGGACCTTTCGAGACCCAAGATCGTTAACGTGGACGGCGAGGAGCCACGTACTGTCTGCGTGGGGACATACGAGGCAAATGACAAGCTGCCCGAGTATGGTATGGACATGCTATTCGGCGGCTCATTCCTCCTTAACACCTATACTTCGTATGTATCTCTCTGCTGCGGTTATCCGCCAACCGGGGCTGACTGCTACATAACTGTTAGATTCAGCTTCGGTGATATCGAAGGACCTTTCATGCAACTCTTGTCAATCACAGACCCGGAGCAAGCTCGTGTCGAGTTCACGACTCGCCGCCGTGAGGAACTCGCGCGTCTACCTCTAGAACTATCGAGGGCGGAGGTGATGCAACTTCTCAATCTATCTCCCGACGACCACGCTCCTGGGTCGCCACCGAAAGACCCGGCCCCTGCCAATGCCGCTCCCGATGATGCCGCGCCCGACGACACTACGCCGACGACCAAGACAACTTCATCTGTTCTGGATGGCGAAGCGCCGAACGCTGCGCCTGAAGATGTCCTGATGCTCGGCGGCGGTGAGCTTCAGGCAGGTGACTCACCGTGGGACGTCCATGGCGTGAGCAGCCTACGACTGGGATTCTTCATGCTCTGCGTCGCGGTGCTTGGCGCGGCGACCTTCATCCTTGTCCGGAGACGACAAGGTAGAAAAACACAGAACGCACTGCCGACGCACGTTGCAGGCTGGAAGCGCGATGACTGATCTATTCTTCTCTTCATCATTCTTCGCAGTTATATCCTTTCGAGGCCCAGACCTGGTAGTGTACAACGGACCTGTGGATTAGGAAGTGTATCCATGTATGTAGCTATAGACTACGCTGCTCCGTCCCTAGACATTATAAGTACTATCTAAACATCATACGTTTCATCTACGACACTTCCGTCCTTCCTTGCCCACATCCTCAAGCCATCATGCGCAGGCCTCAACCACACCGGCCGACCCTCCTCAACAAGGTCTAGACACTTCCTCTCCCCCGACGTCAGCGAGAGATTCGCTGAGGGCAGGCCGCCGACGACCTCGCAGACGCGCGCGTACTCGTCATGTGAGATTTCATGGCCGAAGCCAGTAAGGTACGTGCGCGTCGAGCGCAGACGACGTGCCGCGCTGACTGCCTCACGTATACCAAAATGGGACGTATGCGCGACAGGGCGCAGACAATCGACGACGGCGACGGCGAGCTCGCTCACGGGTGCCGCATCGTTTGCGCGGCCCAACAGCGCCCAGGTGTCCTCGGTAATATGTGACACGTCGGCCATATATAGCACAGATTTTTGCACGAGGAAGGCATGACAGATGTAGGGCTGAATCGGCGGCGGGGAGGGTGTTGATTTGGATTCAAGATCACGCGTCGGAGACGCGCGGGCAGGGGAAGGTGGATTCGTTGTCTCGGGGGTGGGGAGGAAGCCCTTGACCGGGCCGTCGCTGAAGTAGCGGCCGTGGTGCACCGGGAGAGGCATGATTTCAATACCGGATTCTTCGAGAACTATCGGCTGAGCGTCCTCGAAGATATGCCACTTGAACTCGGGGACCTGGATGGCATCAGCCACATAGATGGAAGACCGGCAAACGGGATGCACGCACGTCTCCACCGCCCGACGCGCGCTCCTTCGCGACCATATACGGGAATGCGCGCTGGACCTCGTCAAAAGTTGTCCGCGAAACATAAATCGGGATATAGTCCTGGATCACTCCGCGAAGAGTCCACGCACGCAGATCATCTAAGCCGTTCATTGCTATTCATTGATTTTATAGTGAACTGGCGAAGTGATAAAAAAGGGGAAGCGGACGGACCGTCTGCGTGCGCGTGTGTAATCAGCACAGCGTCGATCTTCCGGAGCCCGTACTTCGGGAACCATTCCAGCGCTGCCGCCTGGAAGTTCTTTCCCGCATCGATGAGGATTGTCCTGCGATGACAAAGTGAGTAAGTTTAGTGCGCCCTGCTCGAGAACCACACGCACCGCCTCTTCCCGTCCGATCCCGGCACGCGTAAGACAACGGAGGTGTTCCTCCGGACATTCTTCTTGCCCTCCGGGGTGAGCGTCGAGAGGCACGTCCTGCAGGGCGGGGTATCCGGAGGTGCGGTGATGCACGAGAGGTTCGGGACGCTGCCCGAAGTGCCAGTCCCGAGGAAGATGAGTTCGATGTCGTCGGCGCTGGAGGTGGTGGGTATCGCGTGTGTCGCGTTCATAGTTGCGTCGATCTGTGTACGTGTGGAAGAGTGACGACTAGACAGCAGAATTATGTACGGCAGAGGGAGGTGACGTCGTCCCAAAATCAAAGACTGGGAATCGGAGGATGCAGGTGCAGACGAGACAAGCCTTTGGATTTATAGGAGAAAGGCGCTCGGCGCCGGTCAGAACGGTCCAGCTGGAGGTCTATGAATCAATCTATAGTCTATGAGTATGAGGCGTGACAATGGTGGATGGATGCCGGCTGAGCGCCGTGGGTGGCAGGTACGGCCTGAGCTGAGTTGGACGATATCATCCCGATGGATGGTCGATGGCGTTTTGCAACCGCGCCTGCGCTCCGACCTTTCCGTCTTCGGCCACTCGGCTTCCTCTCCGATCCACACGATGCTTACGCCACAATCGGATAGGAATCTTGGATAGGCGTCGCACATCGGCTCCCGTCCTCAATGGCATCACTCGCAAGCCTCCCGTTAGACTGGTAATAGGCTCAATCACCGCCCAGCGCCATTGGCGCTTCTCATACAACCCTTGAATGTTTCCTTCGCCGCAGATTGGTTGCCACTAGCTTCGTTGGGTACCAGACAGGTGATAATCGAGGCGCCATTGCGAAGCAAAACCTCCGATCAGTTCGATATGCGTGCAAAAAGCTAGCAGATCTAGACGCCGGACAACCACGGCAGCTCAACTACTCGTACAATAGGAATGTTTCGCCACAGGATAACCGCTGCCCCTGATGCGTGAAGACGGCGCTCTGAAAGTCAGTGTAACTGGACGATGGGTGTTGCGGGTAGACGAACAGCAAGGATCACTTCGTAAATACTGCACGCCAGCCAGTTCGGATGAGCCAGACGCGGCAGCGGAGCCAACATGAAGATATACGCACTCGACACGACATCTTCGTCCTGCACAAGGTGGCTGAGGCCAACCTTCTGCGCATGTGGGGAAAACTTCGATGATTTGCCCTGTGGCGCACATACGGACGTGAATGTCGCTCAGACTCTGATAACGGCCGGAGAGGCACATACCCTAGAATAGCATTAGCGTGCTCGGATTGATGGAGCAAAGGCGGCCGAGAAACGCACCACACGAGCGCGTACCGAAAGTTTGCCGCAAGGGATCGATGTATGCCGTTACAGACATCCTGTGGGAGGGAAGTAAGTAAGTAAAGACCCGATGCATAAAAGTGTGACAAGACAGGATACATGCCTCGATGGTCGAACCTTTGCGCATGCAGACCGGGTCTTCGAGATCCGGGTGCGCGCCTCGCTTTTTTGTGTAAATCCTCACGAGATCTAGCTCCTCCCAAATGCGATCAATAAGGTAGTCAAGACTAGGGGCAGCACAGCGTTAGCAAGGCTTGGCGAGTAGAAGCGCCGGATGACATGGGACACACTTGAGGCCCATCTCACAACTTATCACCGCGGTATGGTCTTCGTGCGCAAGCCGGTCCATCGTCTCAAGACTGATGGCATCGACCTTGTTGTACACGTCTAGCGTACATGTGTGCCGCGCGTTTGTCAGCTGGTGAGGGCACCATAAATGCTGGAAGATGGTACAAACATAGGCACGGGATGTACTTCCGTGTCCCGATGAGTACGTCGATAAATTCGTCCGTCGTAATCTGAAGATAAAGCGGCCCAGGTAAGTGGGTAGTTGTGAAATCGGTGGCGGCAGAAGGGCTACGTCTTCACGAATCATAACGTCACAGTTATGCAATTTGTCTGGAATGGTTTTGCGTTAGCTGGTCAGACATGCAGAAGAGGTGTCACTACCACTGACAGCTCGCAAGGATAGTCCGGATTGTCTTCTCGTCCGTCTTTGTCAGCCTCACGGTACAGGTCAGCTTGGCGCACTTAGTTATGTCCGGCTCTGCCACAAATCAAAGTGCTACACACAGTGATCTAGAAGGCGCAAAAAAGCGCTCAGCTTGATCAAATCATTGGAGTGGGAGATGCGTACTCCGCCGGTCGTCTTACGCTTGAAGACGACATCTGGTCGTTTCTTGTTCAGACGGATGCCTACCACATCGAGCTCGATCTCGAGTAATCGGCGCTGCTCTTCCGATTTTGTCGCGTCGAGCATGATCAAAATCAAATCTATTAGTCGTAGGATATATTGAGCACAAGTGGAATACATAACCGGAAAGGAAAAGCAAACCGGCGGTTTTTGCTGTTGACACAACTTGTCGGCCACGACCTCTGCCCTGACTGGCGCCTTCGACAATCCCTGGGAGATCGAGTAACTGTATGCGAGCGCCTTGGTATTCAATCACGCCCGGGATAGCCTACAAGAGCCGGCTCAGAACCCATACGGAGATATTGATTTTCGAGGAGAGCACACCGTCAGGGTGGTGAACTCATACGCTGCAGACTCAGATGCGGTATGTGTGACCTTGCTTAACAGTGTGGACTAGAACCAGCCTCAGCGATGCACAGCGAGCGATCTTCAGTCGGGACTCACCTTCCCGACTGACGGAAAGCCAATAAGCGCAACGCGCGCATCCCCGGACTTCTGCACGTCGAACCCCGTACCCGCGCCGCCTGACTTTGTCGCCGGCTCGAGAAGTTGCGCGCGGTAGCGGGCGAGCTTGGCCTTAAGGAGACCCAGATGGTATTCCGTCGCCTTATTGATCGAGCGTGATGAATAGCCGCGCGTCCACCGCTCCGATTGGAGGTGCGAAATGGCTAGTTACCTTGTTCTTCTGGGCTGCCTGCCATGAGACTTCGACGGACGAGATGTAGATAAGAACTCACTCCTCGCCATTTCCTCTGCATCACGATATCTGACGTCAGAGGCCTCGCCGATGGCAGGCAGGTTGCCTCTCACTCACCCTCGATCTCTTTGATCTGGTGGTTAAGATGTTCTTCAGCAGGAAGTTATCAAGCAGAGGAAATTTTTGGCGCACCTTTTCTACGACACCCATGGCTGCGACGAGGCGATGTATGTGCCGGTGACGGTGATGGAACGTGGAAGAGCTCGCGAGCTTTACTGGGCCAGGTCGCGGCAGGGTATAAGCCGGTACAAGGCACACGCGACGTCGTCTCAGCATCTTGCGTTGGGGTTAGGTCTATCTACAATGTAAACTGGCTGCCCTCTACACCGACCCTCTGTATTTTACATCTCTCTCCGCCAATCTTCTATTCCATCGTTCGCGGATTATTTCCGAGTCTGAGGGTGTCAGTACGCTTTAAAGCGGGATAAACTTCAAGCACGAGGCTCGACACTGTCCAATCTACGTTCGACGCGTCTTGACCAGATTCAGAGGCTGTATACGTTTAGCACAGCGGTGTGGGCAGAGGGATTATAGTACTCGGCTGGTGAGCTACCATACCTTGACGCTTTATTCACCTGACCACGGAGGCCTCGACCCAGGCGTCGAGGGTGAACGTGCTGCTCATATTCGATGGATGTCATGCGGAGACATACGACCAGTCTATACACTCATTCTGGCCTCGCCGACCTCCAGGAGGAGGAAGAAGAATTCGAACCGGAAGTCAGCTGGCTTAGCTCGTCCCAGTCTGTACGCCCGCCGCCGTTCGCCGCCGTCTCGACGCCATCCGTCCCGAGCCGTCTCAGGGATTCTCGTTATGCCTCATCGTCCCCGGCCGGCAGCTCGTCTTCAGTCAACTCCGTTCCCACCAACTCGTCAACATCCGGTGGCGATCGCCCGAGCTACGCCAAATCTAATTTCTATTTGTCTTTCCTCCGCCGCTATCAGACCCGCCCGGACGGAGATCCCCGCGACGACCCAGACAGCCACTTCCACCAACGAGGCCTCGGACAGTTGCTTGATGGCGGCGAGAGCGATGATGAAGACCTCGGGCGCGTTGAACTCGGTCTTTCTGATGGACACGACCGTTTCTCTTCCCTCGTTCTCGAGACAGACACTATCGAGCCCGAGACACTTGAGGACCGTGAACGGCTCGAGTGGCAAACGATGCTCGCGTCTGTCCTCGCCGGCGACGTCTTACGTTCAGAGAAATCGCGTATTGCCAGCGTCCTAGCCCGCTCGTCGAACGAGATGAAGAATCTCCGGCTAAACCTTTGGTACGGCATCCGCGCGCACATGCGTGGGCGTAAGGAGGCGGACGAGCGACGATTCGTGGACGAGGGCCGTGCGGCGACTGTGGACCCCGTCATCAACGAAATCCTCACATTTCGCGCAAAGAGCGCCGAGTCTTCGTCAGACCCTGGCGCGGCGGCGCTTGCCCAGGTCAACGAGGTCATCCACCACCTCGACGTCGTGCAGACGCTTTATCCCGCTCTCCGTGCGCTTGAGGAAGACAAGCCTGTGATTGGTAGAGACACGTTCGCCGACCGACGCGACACGCTCATCACATGGTCCAACGTCTTTACCTCCCTCCGACATCAGATCGAGGTCCTCCGCAAGTGGACGGGTAGCGAGACGCTCGACGTCACCGCGCCGAATCCTAATTCGGACGGTCCGCTCGGTCTACGGTACTCGCGCGGGGGCGCGGGGCCGGCACCGGACGGAACGACGTTCCTCGAGCGCGTGCTGAAGGAGGAGTCGATCCAGATGACATTCGCGAAGGGATTCATGACAACCGTGCACTCGCTGATTGCCAAGGCTCGCGACACACAGGTCAACCGCGCTGCGCTGATCAAGGAGATGAACCTGCCATTCTTCGAGCGCGAGCTAACCCCGCTCATCTCTTTCCCGACGCAGCTCGCGCTCGCGAGTCTGCAAGTGCTTCTCGGCTATGCGCAGAAGCTTAAAGACCCAGAGGTTTTGATCATCGACCAGATGACAGAGGACTTAAAGCTTAACATCGGTATCGCGTGTACGCTCAAGAGGCAATACGAGGCGTTCTTGTCTCCGGACCCTGGTGGGAATTGGAACCTTCCGCATTGCATTAGCAAGGACTACGACTCAGTAATCCTTGACGCGCTTTTGTTTATCTTCAAGCTGCTGCATTGGAAGCTTAAGAGCGGAGCGAAGGATATTTACTTCAAGGAGACGGACGTCATTGAAGCGCAGTGGCCCATCTTCAACGACGTCGCCTTAACGGTCTCTGGAGGAGCTTCTGTCGTAGCCGAGCAGCTGTGGTATGTTGCTGCATCAATCTTGAATGGTATACCTCTAAACAGGGTTTCAGCGGACTGACAAATCGTCTTATGGTCCGTGTCACCAACTTCTTCGAGACACAAGTACGGGTGCCGTTGTCGGAACGGTCCGATTTGAGGCTCAAGGGCCTCGTGAACGGGGTCGTACTCAACGGTTCGCCCGCTCTTCGAACTGGCATGACAGACCAGCAGATGGTCAGTTGGTATCACAAGATCTTAGAGAGTGTGCGACTACGCTACCGGAAACTACAGCGTTTTGTTCGGTGCGTTTAGTGGGTTTTCCCCGTTTTTGTGCAAGTTCTCACCCTGCGCAGCGGCATCAACCAACGACTTGCCAACTCCGCCGAATATTCCTTGGAAGCTGTCTCTCTAGAGCTTTTTATTGAACGCCTCGTTGAGACAGATCACTTCCTTGTTCTCACGCGGACCTTCGAGGAAGAGGGCATCTACATTGTCGCGTCGCAATCTTTGTGCACGCATCCCGAATATGTGCGGAAGATAATCCTGGAGGCGTTTCATGTTACGGAGGAGGACGAAGACCAGGAGGTCACCAACATTTACAACTTCGATGCTGGAGACGCGAGTGTTAGCGGCTACATCCTCGTTCTCTCTCCCCAAGAACGTTTCCTCTGGAGCGGTAGAGTTCTCGTTCTTGATATCCCGAAGATCCATCTGGACTTGAAAGACAACCGCGTGCGCCTCATCGCCGATGGTGCGAAGCATCGGCTCCTTCTCGCAAAATCGGACTTTATGGAGTCGTTCCTACTCGCCGACGAGGATGGTTTACCCACCGACACTTGCATGCGGCCCCCCGTCTGCGTTGCAGAACAACAAGCGCACCTCCCTTCTGTCAATCGCCAGCTTCGTAAGATTGGCGGTGCGACGAATCGGCTTGCCGAATCGATCGTCGACTCAGTGCATCATGTCCGGTACGCCCTGCAGGGTGCGGAGAAGCGGCAGGCGCTTCTCGAGTCGTGGTATTCCTTCGCGTCCGAACACGGCTTGCATGTTCAAAAGTACATGGACCGGACGACACTGCAGAAGTTTAATCGGCTGCTGATCAAGCTCGCAATCTCTTGGGTGTCCTTCATCTGCGACGACTGCGACCCGAACGACCGACAGACGTTCCGTTGGGCAGTCAACGCGCTCGAGTTTGCGCTCGGTCGAACACGGCAGAATAACATTCTACAACTACCTGACGACCAGTTCGAGATGCTCCGGCAGAAAGTCGCGAGCTGCATGACGCTGCTCATATCGCACTTTGATATTCTTGGCGCGCGCTCGACGATCGAGGAGCACAAAGAAAAGGAGCGGCAGGAGGGGCTACTGCGCCAGCCGTCAAAGGACCTTTCTCTGACTCACGACTCTGAACTCTTGCGTTCACTCTCCATCGATGCGTCTCAGGCGGCCGGTGGATATATTGACCCATCCTTCGCAAAGTTCTGGGAGCGCACGACGCGCGCACTTGAGAGCCTCGAGCAAGACCGCGCGAGCATCACGTCCGAGCAGCGCATGAGCGGTCGCGTCCTCGACGATGAAAAGCTCGAGGACCGCTCCGTCGTCTTTCTCGCATCCTTCTCTTCCAATATCTCCATACGCTGGCAGCAAGGCCGCTTCATCGGTGCCGGCGCGTTTGGCTCCGTCTACCTTGCCGTCAACCTCGACTCGGGCTCGCTCATGGCAGTCAAGGAAATCAAGTTCCAGGACCTGGCCGGTCTGCCAAGCCTTTACTCCCAGATTCGCGACGAATTGAGAGTCATGGAGATGCTACACCATCCGAACATCGTGGAGTACTACGGGATTGAGGTGCACAGGGACAAGGTGTACATATTCGAGGAGTACTGCCAGGGAGGCAACCTCGCGACACTACTAGAACATGGGCGGATAGAGGACGAGGGCATTATACAGATTTACACTATGCAGATGCTCGAAGGTTTGACGTACCTGCACTCTAAGGGCATTGTACACCGTGATATCAAACCGGACAGTAGGTTTTCTCTGCTTCGTTTCAATCCCTGGTTGATCAGACATGCAGATATTCTCCTTGACCACCGTGGTGTCCTAAAGTTCGTTGATTTCGGCGCGGCGAAGATCTTCGCGCGCAACCAGCGATCTTTTGCTGCTCGCTCGCGTCGCATGGCGGAGAGCGGCTTTGATAATACGGATGTGGCGAACAGCTTGACGGGCACACCGATGTACATGTCGCCTGAGATGATCAAGAACGACAAGAAGGGGAGGTATGGAGCAATGGACATCTGGTCCATGGGCTGCGTAGTGCTCGAGTTTGCCACAGGCAAGAAGCCGTGGAGTAACCTCGACAACGAATGGCGAGTCTGTTCGAAGATCTCGCTTTCGCGCACTGACGTCTTACCAGGGCAATTATGTTCCATATCGGAGTCACAACACAACACCCCCCTTTACCCGAGCCCGACCAACTCTCTGCGCTCGGCATCAACTTCATTAAAGAGTGCCTCACTGTCGACGCGATGAAGCGGCCCTCTGCACGCGAGCTGCAGGATCACCCCTGGATGCTCGAGTTCAGGCAGGCACTCTTTAATTACGAGGAAGAAGAGCTTGCGACGAGCCCACCTACGGAAATGCCACCTGAAGAGCCGTACGAGCAAGCCTCGGTCGCGCGACAGGCCGCCATCATCCAGGAGAAGGAAGTCGAGGCGATCCAAGCACCGAGTCCAGGAGAATCACCTTCACGTACTCCACCGCAAGTCGACACGCCAATACCAGACATAGAACGACCGACATGAAAATCCGCTTATTGGCACCCCCGCATGATTCACGCCCACGTTTCTTCTTGCACCCTCATATGCTCAGACTCGCTTGTATAAGTATATCCTGTCATTGCTTAGGTCCACTCACTCTAACATATCCTTATCTTGCGCTTGCGGAGAAGCGACCATAATTTAGCTACGGGTCTTGCCTTGAGCTTAGTTAGAACCGTAAGACCGCGGAGAGGTGGGCTGAAGCATTTCCACACGAAATCACGGAGCAAAGGCACAAAGAACACCGACTACAGCTCCGCCCATCCCGAGTCCGCGTCGCCATCGCCCATCGTCATCCCCACCACGAAAACGATGACACTCGCCGCCAATCGCATCCCCAGGCCACGATATAGCTGTCCGAGGCCTGTATGACGCCACTTGCTCTCTGGGAGATCCTCGAGCTGCCCATTGTCACCGCCCTCGCGGGCCTTGCCCTTGGACATGGGCTTGGAGCGCGGACGGAGTGGGAGGTCCGAGCGTTCTTCGGTGAGGATGTGCCAAAGCGCGTCGACGATGCCGTTGTAGGGAATCGGGCGCGTTTCAACGCACGTGCGGAGCGGTGATGCGCCACCGCGCGTCTGGACCTGCAGCCGTCGGCGGATAGTTTCGAAGGGAAGTGAGACAAGGAAGCCGATGCAGGTGCTAAGGATCTCGACAACGCCCCACGTGAGCGGGTGCGTGTCGGGCGAAAGGGCTGCTGGGAAGAGCTTTGTTGCGAGCAACGGGGGAAGACCGAGTGCGAGAAGTGGGCGAAGCGCGTTGTCAATTATTGCGGGCAAGAGTAGGTGCGGGTGTAGGTACATTCCAGCGAGGCCGCCTTCTTCCTTGTAGATCCGCCGGAGGGCGTCGACGGGCCCACGATAGGTGCGATAGCGCTCGCTGTAGGATTGTACAATGAGACGCGTGCGGACGAGGTCGAGGGGGGAGAGCAGGAGGCCTGTCATTAGGTGCGAGGCGACGGGAAGAGCCAGCGCGCCGGCATAGGGAGGGAACACATAGGCTGCTGTAAACTGAACGGCAGGCTTGAAAACGGACACAAGCCCGTTGTGTATAAGAGGTTGTAATGTTGAGGAAAGAATGTCTGTCATGCAAGAAGTAAGAAGACCTGAGATCCGGTTGAAAGTCAGCTGATAAACGGTGATCAGTCTGCGTCAACATACCCTTAAGAAGAGCAAGCCATCCCTCAGCCCGAAAGCGACCGATACGCTTGATCATACCCCAAACGCCGTTCGCGCTGCCGACAGGAATTACGTATTCGGGGCGTGTACTCTCCTCCATGACGCTTCTTCGTACAATGTAGCCGCGTTCATCCGCCGGACGCGGTACAGGATACCGTGACGATCCCGCGCCGCTGGGAGGATCGGCAAAGTACACGTCCTCACCGGAGTCGTCGCTCAGCTGCCGTCATAAGCGGGAGAGTACAGACGGCGAGGACGATGGAGTACCTCTTCCTCTACAGCCTCCTCCACGACCTCTTCCTCGATTTCCCCAGCATCTCGTGGAACCCACTGGACCTGCAACAGCAGTTTGCCGACTTCCCACGGCATTGCGATCGCGGTTGTCGCATACTGAAGAAACGCACTCGCGGCTAAGGTTTTCGCCAACAATAAGAGGTCGACACCACCAGGCTCAATAAGACCAGGAGAAAGCTCGAATATTGAATTCTGAGCCGGGCGCGCTACGGGGAACACATAGGAAGGTCCGGGAGGCGGTGACGCTTCCGACACACGGACTGCAGACTGTGTCGCGTTTTCGGACGAGGGGTTAAATGTCCAAGGTGAGGAAGGGGTACTGTAGAGATCTCGAAGAGAGGGTGGAGAGTTGCTCATCGCAGTTCGTGAAGGTGGTGCATTGGACACTGCTGTCTTTCCGGAGCGGAGCCATTCGGCACAACAGGCTCTGTTTGACTTTGTTTATATACACCCTGACCCCGGCCCGGCCCACCCCGCTCTCTTGACAACCACGACCAATATATGCCTGGCGCTTGCCCATTCACTTTTCTATCCTCGTAACCTACTGTTTGAGGAGCAGAGCTCACTCAGCCCAATAGCTCGATTACCCCCCACAAGCATAAATACTTTTCATTCCCCAGGCGAAAGCGCATGTCTGCCATAGACTGTGAACACCTCAATTCTGCGCATACGCGCGAACCATCATCGTAAGACTGCTTCTCGCCACTCAGTGTCTCATTACTCATCAGACGTGCGAAAGTCGATTCATCCATCGTGCGCGATCATGGACGACAGCATAATTCTTTGGTCTTCCCTTCCTGCTTTCCTGCGGATATCTTCTCCCAGATCATCCATCTCACTACGGAACTAGATCCTCCAATTGCACCCCGTGGCAACTCAGTTGCTGTCCGCAGAAATGACTCTGGAAGGAAGCTTTCGGTCAATAGGACAAGCTTGGCTGAACCCCCGCCATCGCTTGGGTGGATAAGATTGACACATGTGTGCTTCCTCTGGCGGAATCGTATTCTTGCTCTCCAATCTTTATGGGCAACCAACATTGGAACTCTCCCCTCTGCTTTTGGCGTCATGCTTTCCCGTTCCGGCTCGACGGCCCCTATTACCCTTCGTTTCTTGACCAATCACTCGCGACCGGGCATGGATGAGATCCATGAAGGCCTGCGGGCGGGCGGGAAGCATCTAGCTGCACGTATAGCGTCCATTTGCGGGAGGATGGATGCCAAGTATCAAGCCGCACTGATCGACGGATTAGTCGAATTATTGCACTTCCCTTCTTTGACTTCTATAGAAGTTACCTCAGAGTTCCTCAAGTTCGATTTATGGAACGTTAATAGAACCCAAGGCCAATACCTCGGCACGCCGTCTCTACGATTTCTTCGCCTTGAACAAACGCTACTTCGGGTAAAAACATGCTCTCTTGTGTCTCTTCATCTCGCCTTTAGCAATCCTCTCACTCCGAATCTCTATCTCGACGAGGCACTAGAGCTCATACGCAGCTCTTGCATGACTCTCGAATCCATTGAACTCCATGTTACCCTGAGCCTAGCCGATCATTCTGAACCATTGTTGAACAAAGCCCCCGAATCCATCACTATCCCCAACTTACGCACCCTTGTTATTGGCGACCTTCCGGCCTACATTATTCGCCTTAGCAATATCTTCAATATACCCGACACAACTTCGACATGCTTTATTGTGAATTACAAGCGCACACCCTCGCTAGTATACCACGATCTTGTATGCACGGTTCTGGCCAAGAAAGCCGCGTATCAAGCAATCCACATTCGCGACGATACAAATGTCTGGCCCACTCAGCACAAGCCTCTTCAGTTCGATTTCTATGCGCAGTCTCCGACCTCTCGTGGCAACTGGACAAAATTCCGCCTCCCCCGAAACCTCTTTGAAGCTCATAAACTTCTCCGGTTCCAGCTGCGATTTCGACGTCGACAGTATCATGTCTTCCATCTGCGCCAATCTCAACGTCCTCCCCTCTGTGCTCGCCGTTACTCTATCCCGCTTTGAGGCGCATAGCGGACCTGTCATCTTTAGACACCTGCCCCATGTTCGACAGCTGCTCATTATAGATCCCCATCCGTCGCTACTCTCCGGGCGGCGGATGATGCTCGGTCTGCGGCGGCATCTATTACTATTTGGAGATATTTTCGAGAGCGCCGAAGAGAGGCGTGAAGAGCCCAGCGCTAGCCCATCGGACTCCTTATGCTCGCTTGATGGACCCGCTCTCCTCCCGGACCTAGAGCATCTCTGCCTATCCGG
Organism: Vararia minispora EC-137; assembly: GCA_022160365.1. Lineage (NCBI taxonomy): Eukaryota > Fungi > Basidiomycota > Agaricomycetes > Russulales > Lachnocladiaceae > Vararia > Vararia minispora. Next base: position 47,830 of record MU273544.1, read on the forward strand.
GCGGTCAGCAGTAGCATGTACTCCGCTGTCATGCTCAAGACTGTTTTCTCAAATTAAAGCGCGTGTACAGAAGTCCGGCGTTCTTGCGACGCTGCGCGTGGATTGGTCGTTGGTTCCACGCGGCGAAGCGAGCGAAGAAAAATGCACGGTCGATGCTTTGCGGCGACTCGTGCGACGGGTAGAATGGCGGGTTTGAGTCCTTCACTAGCTCGTAGATATGGCTCCTTGGGATTGTGCTGCAGAGTTTGCCGTACCGGAGTGAACAATGAAATTGATGGATCTCGAATACATGGAGTCTCTTCATGGAAAAAGATGCGACGGCCCATAATTGTTGTTTGTTTGTTTGTATATTATTTTCTGTCCAACCCATAATTGTTACAAGAGCGTTACTGTGGGATCTGGTGACGGAGAGATGGGATGATTACCACTCCATGCCGTAGTGGCTCGTCATCACTGTTGAAGAGCCCAACGAGTGAGCTATGGCGACAAAGCTTGAGGGCGTAAAAGCGCAGATTAGAATTACTTGGCCGAGCTAGCTTGTGGCGAAGATAACGGAGCATGACTCCAGGATTCGAGCTCCGGGAAAGCGTCTAAACTTGGCCATGGGGCCGTTTATTAGTGCGTAATCCATGGAGTGCTCGATTCGTGGAGGGGAAAAAGGGACGATACAAGACAAGATGATACGTGTACAGAACAAGCGGGTGCAGATAAAAACCAACAAATAAGAGAATCCGTATCCAGCGTATGCGAAACTATTCTGAAGCACACTCAACCTAGCTTTCTCCGTCAAAGGTTGCCGTTGCATCGATGCACGCATCTAAAATGCATCCATGATTGTCGTCCGGCGTTGCCTGCTCGATCCTCTTCACAATATTCTCTTGAATTGCTTCGGCACTAACGCATACGCTTTCAGCATACCGCATGAAGACTAGAAGCAAGAATACTCACTCGAAGCCCTGCCCGTACGCCTTCCTGATATTACATCGCATAGAGTGAATGCTCATCGGCCAGTCAAGTAACGTCTCGCCGTCGAAATCAAACGACACAAATATCTTCGCGCGCACTGTATGCAACAACACCGAGACGGTTGCACGAAGACCTGGGTAGCCATCCTCGGAGTCGGATATGAGTATCACTTCGAGCGGATACTTAATCGCGAGGAAGCGGAGCTGCTTGCGGATCCCTGCGCAGCCGCTCCAGAAGTCACCGAGCATATGCACAATCTGCGCGACGGTATTAGCGGGACGTGCAGTTCACAGTGACAAGAAAGGTTATTAACATCTTTAGTCTTTACCTCGCGCCGCAACGAAGAGAAAAAGAGCTTCGGGATGGTAATAGTTGCCTCAGTGAGAGCGGGAAAATCGTCCTTAAACCGTGAGCGCGCGTCGAGTGCAAGCGAGATCTGGATGCTGGTCGCTTGGGGTTTGTACTTGATGCAAGGGATGCGCACGTCGAGCCAGTCGGCATAAACAAGGTGGAAGATGTCTGGCTTGATCTTGACAGTGCGCCAGAGATGCATCTCCTCAAGGGCCGCTAGCTCGCCTGCGATCTGTGAGTGGGTCTGTGGATGGTAATTAGGGAAAGCTTAGAACCTTGAAGTTTTGCAACCTTCTGTTGGAGGCTGCCGGATCCAATATCTAACCGTCTTCGCAACTCCGCGATCTTCCCTAGCTCTTGTTGTTTCTCGGCCTCAGCTGCCGCAAGCTTTTCATCCAGCTCTTCGCGTTTCGCATTGTTTTCAGACACGTCTTCGCGAAACGATTTCAACACCGACCTTTCGAAGGCGCACGTCAGTGTTTTTGAGATGCATGTACACCGGCAAAACACGCACTCCTGCTCCGTAATCTCCGCCATCAGCTCGTTCAGATAATTTGGGTCCGAGCTCTCAATCTCCGCGACCATCGCTTGTTCCTCTTCGAGCTCTTTCTTGAGCTGCGTATTCTCTTCGCGTAAGGAGGGAAGCATAGCTTGTGCCTCCTTGATAATCCCTTCGAGCTTATTCGCGTCTTCTGTTAGCGCGCTGAACCCCTCCTCTGCCGTTGCCAGCAGCTGCTCCGTCCATTGCATTCTCCACTCATACCACTGAGATTTGGCGTTGAGGCGGCAGTTTGTGCGAATAAGCTTGAGCTGGTGCTATAAGACGTGTCAATTACCCAGACCGTTAGAGTGAAAACAGCGTTGTCGTACTAGCACCTCCTCCTTCACATCTTCATCCGCTTCCACATACTCCCTGAACAACGTCGGCGGAACCCTCGCTGCCTCCTCCTCTGCCTGTCGGTATATCTCCTTACTATGCTCGAGCCAGAGCTGGATATCTTTGGCAACGTGCGTATACAGCTCGAGTTGAGGAATGTGTTTCGTCAGACCCAGGAAGTAGTCTGCGAGTGACACTTCCTCGAAGGACATTGACGAACGCCGAGACTGGGAGGATTTGAGTTGAGAGGGGTACATAGAACGGCGAGGGAGCGTCATGTCGCCAAGAAAAGTGACCCCAGTGATGGTGAGGAATTGTTCGATGGATATGGGAGGCTATAGAATCCATTAGTGTCATCTCATTAGAGACGGGTAAAATAACGAACGCCTTCCTCTTCAGGGAACTCTGCTGCCGCCTGTCCGGCCCTCCATTCCTCTGTTTGCTCAAGGGCCTCAGGGTTAACGATGGCACTGAGTGAGTCCGGGCCCATCGAGCTAATGGTTTCCTCGCGGCTCACCGATGCCCTCATCCCCGCCGGCGGCCGCATGGGCGACCCGCGCACGTAGCCGGATAGGCTCGACGTCGGCGGTTGGGGCTGGGGTTCTGGCTCGGCCTGCTCTTCATTTTCGGAATTGGCTTGCTCCTCTCGAGCATCCTCATTTTGTGCCGCCGGGTCTGGTCTCACGTTCTCGCGACCGCGTTCGGAGACTGTACTTAGCTTCAAGTCGACTTCCGTTGTGCTGGTCGCACGCGTGGCGACGTCCTTGCCCTTGTCCGTCCCCTGTGCGGGTAGATTCGGTGTCCCAGACTGCCCGAGGCTCTTGCGTTGAGCGAAGTATCCGGATGGGCGGCGCAAGCTCGCGCTGACACCCGCGCGACGATTCGTACTCACGCTGGTAATCGCCACGGGTGTCTCTGCTTCATCCTCGGATAGTACAGGGTACCTCTTCGGCTGTGGCTTCTCTGTAGGAAGGGCGAATGCGGCCGTGCCGCCTTTGCGCGGTGATTTCGAAGGTGAAGAGGGAACGGGAAGTTTGGACGGGCCGGCCTTGGAGGGCGAGGCGGGCCGCGCGGCGGCGGGAAGAGAGAAGACTGGTTTGGGTGGTAAGGGCGGCTGAAATTCTGATGGTGGTGTTTGCTTTGGCTCCTGCGTCGACGCAATGGACGATCTTCGACGGAGTGAAAAGACAGCAGGCGGCTCAGCCGGAGTCGGCGTCGGACTCGGCGGTGATAGAACGTCATCCTCTTCCTTTTCCTGCTCCTGCGTAGGGCGGGCGTCGGACGACTGGAACGTCGTGATGTCCATTGCGCTGTATTCGGATTCTTCGAAGCTCGACCGCATAAGATGCGTGAGGTTGAGCGTTTGGTCGGCCGCGCTACTGTTTCCTGAGCTTGAAACGGTATTATCGAAACTATCGTGGACCTCGGTGAGTCCGATCGATTCACGATACTGCATCAGCCGCGACTGAGCCTCTGTCAAATCCATGTCTTCTTCACCATCTCCATCATCATCCTGCGGCTCTTTGGACACTGTGCCGGAGTGGGTAGCCGCAATGAGGTCAAGGAGGGCTTGGCTGGGTGGCTCGGGCTCGCGGATAGATTGGCTGAGGGGTACTGTGTATTCGACGTGTTGTTGGTCTGAGTGCTCTGCTGACAGCTCGCCGCTATCATCTTGCGATATGGACTGTGAGATGTCTTCCTGGCCTGAGAAAGAGGACTCGTCTTCGGGAGGAGGCTGGGAAACGCTGACAAGTGGTGCACGGGTAACAGAGGAGCGGCGCCTGCCGAGGGAACGACGGCGGAGGGACATACCCTGCGTCATTTCCATATCTTCTCCGTAACCGTCATCTTCATCTATCCCAAGACTCTCATCGTCAAATTCTTCATCCTGAAATGAAGGTTGATTAAGGAAGCCGGGAGGCAGAGGAGAGCTGTCGAGGGCCGGGTCAAGCCCGTCGTCTCCATCAAGATCCATCGATGCCTCGCCAAACTCACTGAACCGCGCACTGCGGCGTACCGAGCTCCTCCTTCTCGAAGCAGACGCGACTACGGCATTCTCATCGCTGAGAGTCGGCAGGTGGGTTTGTGGGCTGCTACTCTTGTGTGCGTCGGTTTCAAAGACGCGGACATTCGCATCTGGCGCAAAGCTGACGCGTCGACTCGCGCCCAAGCTCTTGCGTAGGCTTGTAAAGTCCGTGGTATCATCTGAAGATTTTAATATGCTCTTCCTAGGGCCCTGCATGCTGGTGTGAGTAAACTCCGTGATGGTTTTAGTACAGATGGTAGTGGTGTAAAAGTCAGGTGGTGAAGTAGCATGAAATCAGCACAAGCAGGGATTAGGGAGTACTGCGAGCTATAAGGCGGTAGCGCTGCACTCTGACGGAACGGGACAAAAAACGATAGACGTGGCCCGGGGGAGATATGTGTCCGTCATAGCTGTCGTTTCTCGGGGACCGCAAGACGAGACGTTTCTGGAACGGTTGATTCGAGTTGTATTACAGGAAGAAAACGTCCGGGACATTTGCATTGAGGAAGACATACCGCTGACCGACGTGCCTTCGCTGCGGGACTCAGCTGTTTGAGGACGGCGTCTCCAGGCGTTATGCTATGCGGCCGCCGTTTGTGCGTTGGGCGGAAGGATTTAGAATGGTGTGGAACAGCAATAGATTTCCTGCGCGACGGGGAAGGAGACATGACTAGCTGGCGTGGGACGTCAGATCGGACGGGGAGGACAGGACGGGACGCGATGTCGCGATGTCGTTCAACAACCGCGAGCTAACATGCCAACGTGGTCACGTGGTCGCGGCAACTGACGCGCCGTGTGCTCGCGATCCGAACATGGCATGGCGGACGCGTTTTCTCCACGTTAAATCATCTCGCCGTCGACCACCTTTCATCGACATAGACGCTGACCTGAACCATCACCATGAACACAAGAAGCGGAGGCGCAGCTACCACTAGGGCTTCGAGCCGCCTCAATCGTTCGACGAATCAAACTGAACAACCCGCTGCCCCAGTGCGAACGACACGTGCTGCGTCTGGCTTAAGACTAGCAGAGGCAGCTGCTAAGAAGACGACCACGAGAGCCCCAGTCGCACGACAGCCGCTGGCAAACCATAACACTGCAGAGGCAAAGTCAGCGCCTGCGAAGAAGGCTCAAACGAAAGCGACGACAGTTAAGGTTGCCAAAGCAACATCTACCGTCTTGGAAGGGGACCGCGAGCCGATCAAGGTGCGTGTGGTAGTCACAGCCGTTGACGATGTTCAGCTTCTCAGACAAAATGCTCAGGCGTTCCTGCGCATCCGCCCCAATCTGAGCGATGGCGAACCCTCTGTGGCACCGTATATCGAGCACCTTTCAGACGCATCCGTCCGCATGGTCGATCCAACACAGGACAATAATCCCACCCTAGCTCCCTACCCTCGCTTCCGACCCTCTGCTGCGCCAGCATCCGCGGTTTACACCTTTTCGCATGTCTTCCCCCCTGCCACTCAGCAGTCCGAGTTCTTTACGAAAACGACTTTGCCCCTTGTCAATGGCCTGCTAAATGGGGAGAATGGACTATTGTTCGCCTATGGTGTGACGAATTCTGGAAAGACGTTTACAATGCAGGGTGGAAACAACAGAAGTTCGGCAGGAATCCTTCCGCGGACACTTGATGTCATATTCAACAGTATCGATGGCCTACAAAGTACATCTAAGGTGCGTCTACCTCCTTCATGAGCCGTATCTTTTACTCAGTCTTGGCAGTATCGTCCAGTCCGACTGCACGGCATTGAGCTCGAAGACAGCCCTTTGCCTCTTGATGTCGCTGGAATTTTCTCTCGGGGCCCCTCGCTCGCGCACATACACTCTCCCATCGAATCTGAGCCCGTCATGGCCGAAGTCCTTGCAGAGCACCTTAAACCTTCCAGCCTTGACGTTGATGCGGATCCTACCGTATTGAAAGTCGACCGCAACTACGAATACAGTATCTGGCTTTCGTACGCCGAGGTATACAACGAGAAGATTTACGATCTGCTCGCTGACGTCGATGGGTCTACCGGCAATAATAATGCAACGATGTCGCAGCGAATTCTTCTCACACGCAAGGCGCTGTCTATTCGCCCATCTCCCCCATCAGACAGCCCCGATAGCACGACCGGAGGAAAGTATGTTGCAGGCCTACGCCAGATACGAGTGAATAGCGCCATAGAGGCGAAGAACTTGGTCAAGCTTGGCCAGCTGCATCGGCGTGTGTTTGGTACGCTAGCGAACAGCCAGAGTAGCCGGAGTCACGGTGTTGTTACCATGAGGTTGCTTAAGAAGCATCGTGGTGAGAAAGACGTAGGCTTCCTCCTTATTCGACCTATTGAGCAAGCTTGGCTAATGAGAGCTTAGGAACCGGCCTCTTACGTCTCCGCCCGTTTGACTCTTATCGACCTCGCAGGCTCAGAGCGTACAAAACACACCCAGACAACGGGCGACAGACTGAAAGAGGCCGGTAACATCAATAAATCGCTCATGGTCCTTGGCCAGTGCATGGAGGTCATGCGCGCCAATCAGCGTCGTATCGCGCAGGCGCTTGGAGGGCCAAAGGGGGAAAGGGCGGACACGAGAGATGTGAGGAAGAATCTGGCGGTCGTGCCTTTCAGGCATTCGAAGTTGACAGAGATACTGATGGATTATTTTGTCGGGGACGGGAGGACGGTCAGCCATCATTCTCCGCGCTCGTCAGGTTCTTTCTCATTGTCGTGTGCTGATGCGGACGTTCTGGGTATAAGGTCATGATCGTGAACGTCAATCCATACGACACCGGATTCGACGAGAACTCACACGTCATGAAGTTCGCCGCCCTCGCGAAAGAAGTGCACACACCCGCTCCCATACAGCATCCCTTCCCGCGCATCGCCTCCCCCACGAAGGTGTCCGGCATTCCGCAAGCCCCGCGGCATCGACAGGTCACGCTATCGACCGGTGGGCGCGAAGGGAGGAAGTTCAGTGAGACTCAGGTCGAAGTTTTTGAGGGTACGTGCTCTTTTTTTAGCATTATTGATGCGCACTGAGGCCGTAGACTGCAGAGGACGAAGACGAGGGAGACGCATCTGACAGCGACTCGGAAGCTCCTCCCAACCCACTTATCGAAGCTCTCTTCGACGAGATTGACTCTCTTCGTCTCCAGCTGTTCGAGGCCGAAGAGCGTGCCGCGTTGATAGAGGCGGAGACACGAGAAGAGATCACGCGTGAGATGAGTGCGCGGATGCAGGAGATGGAGAAGATGTATGCGAAGAGGCTTGTGAAGGAGGTTGAGCAGCAAGAGGAGAAGGCGGATGCAAAGATTGATATGTTGCATAGGGCGGGCGTGTTTGGGCGGACGCCAGGGAAGATGAGGGTTGACGAGGAAGAAGACGAAGATGAGGAAGAAATGGACGATGTCGAACAAAGCATTGTAAGTTTTCTCTAACCTCGCGTTGCGTTTGATGATGAGCGATCTTCTAGCTGGATGAAGAGGATGAAGACGCCAACGATGATGATGAAAGCCACGTCCCGTCCCGCTCTTCCTCGCCCCTCGCCAACAAAGGCAGAGGGAAGTCGCGTATCTCCGAGATTCGTATAGCGGTCCCATCTGGTCCCGCTCATTGCGTCTTACCGACGGACGAGTCGGAAGCAGAGACGGCTACGGCTACCGAAACCGAAACCGAACCTGACAGTCAAGTCGACGAGGACGAGGAGACGGACGAGGACGACGGAGACTATCGTGAAGAGAGCGACGAGAGTGATGAGTACGAGCCCGAGCCTCCAGTGCAGCCGACTCCGAAGGCCAAGAAGCGACCCTCGCCGGCTCTCAATAGGTTCAACCCGTCCGCAACGCGCGGCCTTCCGCCCCTTGAGCAGGCCCCGTCGCCCATCTTCGAAAGGGACGTTCGCGGTAGCTTTGGTGCGGGAGAGCGGGAGAGCTTCGGCAAAAACACTAAGAAGCCATCCTCGAAGATTTCTGCGCTCGCGAGCGACTTGAATGCCTTGAGGATAGCGTCGAGTTCGAAGGACGGGTCGGAGGAATGGGACATGAGCGAGGATGATTCCATGGTTTTGCCATCGAAGAAGGCTGCTAAAAAGGCGGGGCCTGCGAAAAGGAAAAAGTACGTCTCCTCGTCTTCAGGTTATGGATGCAGGCGTTGACAGACGCGATGGCATCATAGGCTCCTGGGGACGAAGCCGGTAATCATGGGAGAGGAGATTGAGGAGGCGGCGTACGTGGCCGATTCTGGGGTAGGGAAGCAGATTAAGAGGATGACGCGCACGAGCAGGTGAATACTGGCATATGCTGTGCACTGGTCGATAGATTCTCTGTCGGGGGCCCTGCTGCCATGCTTGATATATAGGCAGTATCTGGATCTTGTCCATGTGTGAAGCAACAAGCCTGTAACTTCACACACTACATAGCATCATATACATATATCTCTTTGTTTTATCCTGGTATTCTGGCATTGGGGAGCGACTCAGTCAAAGCACGGCCTAATACTGGAAATCTTTCAGGAAATGCTTAGGTGCTATGTACGAAGCCGCGTTAAGCCAGTCAGGTGACCGCGTCAAGCATTTGATACACAAACTTAGGGTCCCGTTCGCGCGCCAGGTTTGGTTTGGTTTGGTTGGTCGCGGTTTGTCACGTTATAGTACTTCCTTGAAGAACGTGATTCGAGCTTGCAGTCCCGAAAACTATGGGACGGGTCTGAAAATATTTCGCTGAGCCACGCGCGCTTCCCAGGCAGGCTAGGCAACGCCCGATTGCGCTTCACGTCACACGAACCTTAGCTCGTCAGACTCAGAGTCAGAGAGGGATTGGGGTGCCGTGGGAGCCGCGCGGACGCGGTCACGCGACAGCGGGGCGCGCGGGCGGGTCCGGGCTGCTTCGCATTGCGGATGCGGCGCGACGCGGGCGGAGCTCGAGAGGCCCGGCGCGTGGCGCGAGCAGAGAGAATGCAAAAGAATCTCCACGGAGTGGAAGGGACAAGGGTGGGACGACTTGCGCGCGTGCAGGCAACGGTCGAGCGCGACGGAGTGAGCGTCGAGGACAAACTAGTACTTCGCGCGCATATATTCATAATATCTACGAGAATCTGGGAACACGTGGCCGTGCGACTCCCGCTCACTGCCATCACCTGATTCAGAAGATGGGGCTCAGCGAAATATTGTCGGAGTTGTCTCAGTTTTTTTGGGATGGACTGTAGACACTGGGAAATGCCGTGCCAGTGCACTTGGATTGCGTAAAACACGAACTATTACCCCTTAATGGAAATAAACCGTAAGTTTTGCGAAACGAAGTTGGTGTCCGAACGGACATAAAAATTCGACGCCAGCCGTGTCCTCTAGCTTTTCCAGCAGGCTTGGTGTCGCTTGGAGCGTTATCTTTACCAGATAGTGTCACCATCTTCAGAACTAACTTCGGCACGATAGAGCCAGGAAACCATCCATTGCGATCGCTCAGAACAGTGTGGTACGTAGATGAGTGAAGGTCGTAGAATCAAGAAAACGCAGTTACAACTACAAAGGACAGCAAACGAGAGCATAGATCAGGGTATATAACACAGCGTCAAAAAACATGGCGGGGCATCAGAGCACGACGGTTCACGTCCACAAACGTCGTTGTCACTGTCATACAATGTGTTAGCTTATCCATGGGCAAAGAAATTAAAGTGGCGCACAATATCATTCATCAAACTATTCGCCGAGCACCTAAATCTGGAACTGGGAGAGGCTAGAGAGCAGAACGGCAAGCGCGTCACGACTCGCGGCGATGAACTCCAGTTCGCTCCGTGCCACCTCGCTGACGGCCCCCCAATGTACACTCGCCCGCGCCGCTGTGCCCACTGCCATCCAACGCCGGCCTTCAGCTTCAATTATCGCCGCCTGCCGCCTGGAGGCCTCTTCGCCAGCTCGAGCGACCGCCACTTGGACCGCTTGACCGCGCGTAAGAGCCTCCGTGCGCAACTGCTCCTCTAATACACTTATATGCATCGTATGCTCCTCCGCTGCGCGGTCGCGTGCATCCAGCACTGCGCGCATCTGTTCTTCCAACGTGTTGACATGTGCCGCGAGCTCATTCGTATCGCGCATGCGCGCTTCTTTGGCGTTCCCGAGCTGCGCCTCGAGCACCTGCAGCTGGTACAGCCGCTCGCCAGCAAGCCGCTCGGCTGCGGCGAGTTGGAGCCTCAGCATCGTCGCGACCGCCGAACTGGGGTCTTCAGGCGCATCAGAGTACTGCAAGCGCACGGGCGCGGGTGACGGTGTGACATCTGGCAGTAAGACCTGCGAAATGGAGCCATAACCGGCTGGCGAGGGCAAAGAGCTGAGCGACGGGCTCTCCGGCGTGCGTGGTGGGAGATCGATAGCTGAGAGCGCAGGCGAAGATGGCGTAGAGAATGGCGCCGGGATGTCTGCGAGCATCCTCTTCATTTCTCCCTCGCCCAGTGAGCGTTCGCTCATCGCTGCAAGCTGCTCCCATGAAAGCAGCGATCCTCGGTCGTAGCCGGGCCGGTTCGGGCGTACAGGTCGTGGCGAACGGCCACTGCCCGGAGGAAGCGGCGACAGATAGGACATGTCGTTGCGATTGGGGAGGCGTGATGGCGTTTCAGGGACGCCTGACGGCACGACGTGCTCCATACGTAAACGCGGAATCGCAGGCGTAGGTGCAGTTGGCGAAACGATGGCACCAAGCATGAACTCGACGTCCGCGGCGCTGTCTACGCTGTTGCCTTCGACAAACTCAGAGCCAGCCGGAGAACCCTGAACAGGTGATAATTGTGTCTTCTTCCCGACGAACTTGCCGAGTGGAGAATCGTCATGACGAGGGACTGCCTGACGCAACGGGCTGCCTGTCTTCCCGGGCGATGCAGACTTCTTTGTGCTACGCACAGGCGTCGGCGTCTGCGGTGTGCGAACCTGCTGTGCTGAGCTTGACGAAGAGACGGAGGCGGACGAAGGTGGCCGCGGAATAGAGCTTGTCTTGGCCTTCTGGGCCTTCGCGCCGGAGGCGGGTGATGCGCGCGGAGGCGGCGATGGCGACTGGCGGCTGGCAAGGAGGACCCCACGTACCGGAGACGACGCGCCTTTCCGCGTAGGAATTTTCACTTTGCTGACAGGGGTCGAGGGCGGGACGGTCACGGGTATATTCGTCTGGCGCTCGCGGGCGCGCTTCGGTAGCGGACTGATCGAGCGTGCCGATTTCTCCTCGAGTGCCATAGGCTTCAAATCGGCTTTTTTCTGGCCATCGTCCTCGTCGTCCGAGCTGCTGAGGCGCCGACGCGTGCTGCGGCGAGGCGGAGTGATATGCTTCTTCACGGGCTCGTGCTCACCAGTCAGCTCACTTTCGTTGTCCGAGCTGCTCTGTTGGCGGCGTGTGCGCGGCGGCGTGCTCTGCTTCTTGGCTGCTTCAACAAGCATAGAGCGAGGTCGATATTTTGGTAGCGCGGAGCCGTTCGGGCGCGGGCGCAACGAGGCACGGCGAGTAGCACCGGGACTCATAGAGGCCGCACTCTTGTTCGTAATGACGCCGTCTTCAGAAACAATAGGAACATCCGGCTGAGCAGACATGCGGCGAGAGCTGCGGGATGTAATTGTTGCGCCGGGCGACATAACATCCTTCGCAGACGGTTTCGCACCGACAGGTTGCCGGCGACGAGCAGTATCCGATTCGACAGTGGTGATGGAGCGACGACCGGATGCCTTGTTGCCTCTCGATTCCTCCTTATCCTCCTTCACCTCCTTAGTTCTCTTCGCCTTGTCGCTGGTCGAGTTGTCTTTGTTGATAACGTCCGCGAGTGCCTTGCCGACAGAGGCAAGGTTGCTGAGAGAATAGCGCGAAGACGCCCGCGTCGACGATTTGCTGTGAGATGAAGTTGCAGGGGCCATGGCAGCAGGGCAGTATAACAGAGGAAGAAGATGGGAGATTCAGGACGGTGGGTGGAAATGCTTCATGCCGAGTCTATCATAAATGAACGATGCCACATCCAATCCCAACAGCAACGCCGGCGCTTAGTAGCCCCTTTCACCACGCGACACTACAAGTCCCGTGTCCGTTATCGACTTCTTTCAACGGTCGTTCCGGCAACCTTCCTTTGTAGCACAAAAAGCACATAACTCACGACGAGACTACCACATAAACCGAATGGGCCCTGGGCGGTCCAAGTATAAAAATACATACATCGTCGCTGCATTAATACCGCCGTACCACACGGCCTCCAGCAGCAACGCCCAGCCCGACACTACTCCTAGCTGCGAGCGGAGCAAGATGTATGGAACTAGGAAGTAGCGCGGTTCCAGTAACGGTGTGGGCAGGAGAATCGGTAGTGTACAGACGGGCAGTACCAACGACTGCAATAGGGTCTGATCCTGCGCTGGAGGTCGAGGTTACCGTGCGACGGACGACCGAGGGACTCAAATACGCACCTACGCGTAGAAACCAAGCCCATGCGCACGCAATGTAGCCCGGTATGAAAAGGTAGGGCACGATCGGGTGCAGCATGAAAACACGCCTCCACACGTAGAAAGTATAGTGCCGGTTATCGGCCAGGAGGAAGGGGTGGTGAATCCTGCAGCACTCGGTTAGAATAGAGGTGGCGCCGCGACCTCAATGCACTCACGTGAAGGTGTGCATTGTAACGGCCAGCACCAAAGAGACCAGGCCTGTGATTAAAGTCCGCCTAGCGCAAGTCAATGTGTCCGGCTGCAAATCGAGTAACATTCGCACTTTGCAGTCCCGAACATCCTCCACTTGATCTCTGAAACAAGTTTCAGCGGGCCGCCCGAGCCACCGAGGAGAGCAGGCCAGCCCATCATCGTTGCGAAGCCAATAAAATAATACAACTGCGGGACATGCATCGCAGGAACGTGGTTAGACTTATCCCCTGAGCAAGATTAGCACGAGCTCCTGAGCTCCCAGGGAATAAGAAACGCACCAAGCACGATGCCATCGTTCCAATACAAGAAGCTCACGAACCCTGCAAGCACCAAGGCGTATGGTGCAAAATTCGACAGAACGTCTGGTAGCACCCCCGGCACGCTCTTCAACAGCCGTGATATGTCCGCTGTAGTTTACTTTAGCGGACGGGCTCGCGCACAGAAATGCAGATGGTGCGCACCCGGACCAGCAGTGAGTGCAGGCGGGTCGTGTAGCTTCGCGGGAGCCTGTCCGTTAGGAGGTGCACGACGAAATCGCAGAAGCATCAGCTGGCTGAGTGCATAAGCGTACAGCGTCCAAACAATATTCGTCTGCCGGAACAGACAGCTTGCGGCCCCTGTCTGCGGGCGTAGCCGTTCAGCAGTGGGTACGGCGCGAAGGAAGGGCTTTCACTCACCGTGGCTGCCAACCAATGCCTCCCACGCGTGGCAAAGACGACAGTTAACACGACCATGAGAAGACTCGGCACATCGGTGTAGTATAGCAGGCCAAAGAACCAGGAGATAGGAAAGGCGGCGATCACGACACCATCGAGTTCCGGTTCGAAGGCAGCTTGCGGCGGCCGGATGCGTTTGTGAAATGCCGTCAAGCGCGAGAGCGCGAATGGCATTAATGCCAACGCAAGAAGTGGCGTCAAGCGAAGCGTTGGTAGATGGCATTTGACGACAAATATCGTTTTTAAGAGAACAGATAGAATGTACCTAGAGCGGAACGTTAAGAGAGACACAAGTAAATGAACGAGGTGCACACAGGCCCGGGGGAGTCGTAATTTTAGGATCCCAGTACCCCCAGTCTCCATTGCAGTACGCCTGAACTTGTCCGACATGAAATGGTTCGTCCTACATGAGATGGAGTTCAGTACCGACTCAGTCCAGGAAGCTGACGGGTGCACCATGTACGGCTCGGTGACCAACGTGTTGAGCTCCTTGAGAGTCAAGACGCTCGACCCGAGAAACAATGCATATATCAGCATTGCCATCCTCGCGGCTCTGTCCTCGGAAATACGGCAAGAAAGCAGCCAGGATGCACGCGACGCGGCAAACCGTGACACTAGCACTAAATCTACTAGGCGTTGACGTTGCTCGGACCATCGAAGCTGTTGTCGCAGTTGAGACTGGGGTTAGGGTTCAAGAACGGATCTAGTGGGGCCATCCCCGGGCCGAAGATAAAGCTGAGGATCTTTACGACCATTGCACGTATTGCACACCCAGACGCTTCTCCGAGAAGTTCTCCTGCTGTCTTCTGAATCATCTGACGTACTTTACGTCTCCCGAGCCTTGCGTGTTCCTAGCGCAGGCTTTACGGGACGCAGTGCATGAAAGGGTGGACCGGTTTCTTTGTTTTTACTTCGCTCGATGAGCGGGCGGAATCAAGGTCGACCATGGCAAGCTCACGAAGATGCCCTCTTGATCCAGGCTGTCACCAGCTGTAGCGGAGACATTGACTGGAAAGAAATCGCTAAATACGTCCCCGATCGTACTAACAAGGCCTGTCGCAAGGTCAGTGTACTTTCTCCTTTTCCGGGTGCTAGCTCGATCTGACGACGGCTGAGCAGCGTTGGCTGCACTCTCTCTGCCCGACTGTCAAGAAGAGTGCTTGGACAGGGGAGGAGGATAGGACGCTGCTTGAGCTATATGAGCAGCATGGACCGAAGTGGTCTCTCATTGCGCGTCAAATTCCGGGGCGTACGGACGACGCGTGTTCAAAGCGCTACCGCGAGGCACTTGATCCTTCTCTGAAGAAGGACGACTGGACTGCGGAGGAGGACGCCCGCTTACTAGAGCTGCGCGTTTCTTTAGCGGGGAAGTGGCAGCAGGTCGGGCAACAAATGGGTCGGAGTGGGCTCGGGTGTCGAAATAGGTGCGCGCACTATGGTCGACCTATTGTCACATCTCAATTTTCTCTCCGAAAGGTGGCGATTGTTGGAGAGAAAGAGAGCCTCGGGGAAAGCTGCCGTAGTGGAACCTCCCCCTGGTTCTCAGCCTGGACTCGACCCTCCGCCCACTTTGAATTTCTCGATTTCCGAACCTCCCCTCACAAGCCTCGCTGGCGGGCCTCCCAGTCACTTGGCTGTCTTTGGTGGTGCTCCTGATTGGGATGTTGCTGGGTTCTTCTGGGATTCTCAGTTTGCCGCTTCGTTCCCATATGACGCTGGTCCTTCCCGAAACGACGGCTCTTCACATGTGCCAACGTCTTCTCCTGGCTCAGCCGCGCCTACCCTCCATATGGGCCACTCTCCGTTCGGTTTCAATGAAGACTTTGGCGCACCGCTGCGGCAACCAGCGTCCTTTGCTGCCGAGGGTGCTTTGTCACTGTCGCCCGGCGCCGATCGTGCCAGTGCTGCTGGCTTCCACGCGACATCGCAACAAGCTCAGCTGCCCACGCCGGGTCAAGACGACGTGCGGATGTCTAGCTTAGACAGTGTTCCTCAGACGGACGTCTCTATTGCAAGCCATGATCATGATCCACAATCTCCTCCTCACGAACCCTCGTCGCCGCCGCCTCCCGCTTCCCCACTCTTCACTTCCCTCACTTCCCCCCCTGCTGCAGAGCCCTCCCCGCCTCCACCATCACCGCATGCACTCTCGGCATTCTCTGCTGCTCCAGCGGCTTCGCCTTTGCCATCGCAACCTATTGCACCTTCACAGTCCCTCCCATCATCTCTAGCATCTGCAGATTCCGTCCCCGCAATGACGCCTCTTCTTACAGCTACGGAACCTGGACCGTCTCCTACATCCGAACCCATCCATCCCCACCCGCAGCCCAAGCCATTCCTCTCCTCGAGCTTAGCAACCGACGGCAAGTACGATCCTTTTCCGTTCTGTTGGATGTGCAGTTTTGATTCTCTCGTCAGCGTACTCGCGTATGCATGTGGCTTTCCGCGATGCTGGGCTCCCGACGATACTGGTGCCGATTCTGGCTCAGTTGCAGGAGTGCGCTTCGCAACGTCGAGGGAGCTCGCGGAGCATATGCGCACTGCGCACGCCTCCTGGAATTGCGCGGACGACAAGCCATATCGCTGTGCGCTCGTGGGCTGCAAGAAGGGCTGGAAGGCGCGTATCCCCCATTCTGTGGCCCTTAGTACTCCCAACGCCAGGGCTGACGGATATACGCAGAGTCTGAATGGACTCCAGTACCACCTTCAAGTGTCAAAAGTACACTTTCGGCAGGCCCTCTCTGCCACGCCGCCAGCGAGTTTTACGTCTGCAGGGAAAGACAAGGGAAAGAAGACGTACCCCTGCACGTTCCCGCGATGTCTGCATATATACAAGCAGGCGTCGGGGTTGCGCTACCATCTCAAACACGTTAGTCTTCCCAGCTATTGCTTGCGTTAGATTGCACCAACAATCCTTGGGATGTGGCAGGGCCATTCGCCGGAAGTCCCCGAGCAGCTCGCGGTTGTCCCGCCATCGCTCGCGCGCAAGATGGACGAGAAGATGCAGCGTGCGTCAGCGGTGACATCGTAATGCCGGCACGCTTCGCTCTATATGTCGCATGCCCTTGTTCCGCAACGATAATAGTACTTTAGACACATACCCGGCACATAATACACATCGGTTTAGGAGCTGCTCTGGGAACGGCCTCGCCCTCATCCAAACAGGAGCGATCTGTTTAGGCTGCCGTGGTGCAACTGGTATCACAGCGATCCTGCGGTATGGTAAGCAGAAACGGTAACGCCTACAAACAATACTGGCTTCCCGCCGCCGGATGCAACCCCCTCAACGACCGGTGTAGATTATCTTGCCGTCAGCATGCCTCCGGCGCACTTGGTATACGTATGTTCGAGCCTAGAAAAGGTCTAGAACACCTTGTCTCCCCTGCAGACTGATCAGTGACCTCTTTGGACGGAACTTGATGTCGGTCACTAGATAATAGAACACCCGCAGCCCGGAAGACTTGCCTGGGATGTTCTTGTCTCTCACGCCTCGTTGTGGGCCTTGATTCGCCAGTGGAACCTTGGGGGGCCACTCTAGCCGCAGTTCATGGCAAGAAAAATCTATGACTCCAAAGCCCAACTAGCTCTGCGTCGGGGCGGAGGCTGTGGACTCGGACATTAAAGCCAGTCTCAGCTCGATGCTGTGGCGATTAGCGTCTTCGTTGGATGAGCCTCCGCGTCGAAGCATCCCATATACTCTGGCTTCTGTGAATGGGCTCATCCTCTTCGCCATGTGCTTGCAACAGGATCCTTTGCGGTTATTCACATGTGTCCGCGACTTGTACAGTCTGCTGCGACCATACGTAGTTATCGTCCCCGCACCGTGCTCGATACTCCTTCTGGCGCGTTCACAATCCCTACATTCGGCGTCCAAGCTCGTGGATGTCCTAGTCTGCCGTATGCGCATGTTCCTGCACCGGCCGGCAGCAGGATGGGCTACGGGACAGGAGAACCCTAGCCCGCCACCGCGGTGGACGTTACTGTTTCAAGTTTCCAGGTCGTACTCTTTCCACCGCTGTCCTGTACACCACCGCCGCCTACCGCTCCAGGAACAAGGGCCCGTAGTCCGCGCCCATTCGCGTACCCGTTTCTCGGGTCTGTGTCGCACAGCGGAGACGTTCTGGGGGACGGCGAGGTGAAGTGAGAGGTCGCGGGGTAGACGGGTTTGATTTAGGCGACGGTGTGAGATGAGAAACATTAGGACAATCAGGACGAGGTATCCCTTGCCGGAGCCATACGCGAGCGGGGCGAGACGCGAAAATGCAACAGTAGTATTCTTCTAGAAGCGACACGTACTAGACTCTTACACAGCGTCTCGTAAACTAACTGCAAATAGACCCGGATAAATCACCAAACATCAGATGAGAGGCTCATCAAGCGCTGCCCGGCGGAGCACCACCGCCTGAGCCTGTAAACTGGTTTGCCCTGTGTACGCGAAGTCAGTACATGTCTGTGGCGAGAAACGGTGACGGTGTACATGTCACGCAGTGTCGGGTCGGCCATAAGCTCGGAGAGCGACGGCATCTCGCCACCATTGCGCATCCGGTTCATCTAGCATAAAAACATCAATCGATTGGCGCGCGAGCTGATGAAGGCGGCGCACCATGTTGGCGACGCTGGGGTTGCCCATGAGACGCTCAAGCCCGCCGTTGGCCATCATCTGCTGTGCCATCTGCATCATCATTGGGTTTTGAAGCAGGCTCGCCATATCGGGCATCCCGCCCGCGCCTCCGCCGAGTCCGCGCAGCATGTCCGCCATCCCCGCCATCCCTCCCGCACCTGCACCTGCACCCGCGCCCGCGGCCGGTGGAGTTGAAGCCGATGCGCTGGTGGGTTCCGTTATACCGCTCTCCGCACGCACACGCTCTTCCGCATTCGCCAGGCCGTTCTTCATGGACGCATTAGACGGCTCGATCTCTAGCCCGCGGCGGTACGCATCGGCAGCGGCAGGGTAGTCGCCGATGCAATAGTGGGCGTGACCGAGGCGGGAGTACGCCTTGGCAAAGCCAGAGTTGAGTGCGATGGCGCGTTCAGCGTCCGCGATGGCAGAGAGGTGGTCCTGCTTGCTCGAGTACGCGGCTGCACGGTTTGAGAAGTAGATTGGGTTCGTAGGGTCCTTCGCGATTGCGGCGGTGTACGCGTCGATGGCCTTGTCGTAGTCTTTGCGTGTCATCAGCCCATTTCCATCTTGCTTCAGCTTCTCCGCGGTGGCCTTGTCTTCCTCTGTGGGAGCGGCGGGTGCGGCAGGGGCGGGCGTGGACTTGGAGGTAGAGGCAGAGGAGGTCGAGCCGAGTCTATCGCGGGTCTTGAGGAAGAGATCGAAGATAGACGGGAGGGTGGCGGGCGTTATAGAGAGCTTATTAACCTGATCCTTGTTTGAGACGTCAACGCCAAACGCTTCGCCGATACACTGCACTGCAGCGTGGATCGTCAGCAAGGCAAAGATCCAGACGATGTTTAGGCACTCACCTGCGATTTCGACGCCGTCCTTATCGTCCTCTTTTATTGTTCCATCCCGTATAGACTGATTGAGGAAGTCAACGATGGCGAGTGCAAGTTTCTGCTTCTTTTCGTGGTCAGACATGGCGGTAAAAAAAGAGAAACAGAAGGAAAGCGGTAGAAGGCGAACAAGTAAACAGGCGCCAGGGTCGAAGCGCCCATGGTGGTTTGGACGCGCGGTCCGGAGACGCGTCTGGCCTCGTCCCTCACCGCCATGTTCTTCTGTGCCATCTCCGGCGAGCCTCCTCAGGATCCCGTCATCTCCTCCAAATCTGGCCATGTGTACGAGCGCCGGCTTATTTTGAAATATATTTCCGAGAACGGCACCGACCCCATCACTGGCGAAAAGCTCGAGGAAGGCGACCTCGTCACCGTCAAAGCCAGCGCGTGCTCGCCTCGTACTTCTTGAATATGACTCTGATTGTTATTTTATAGGTCCAAATGCGCCTCCGCCACGGCCACCGACTCACTCTTCTATCCCTGCCCTGCTGACTGCACTTCAAAATGAGTGGGACGCCATGGTTCTCGAGACCTTTACACTCAAGCAGCAATTCAACTCGACCCGTCAAGAACTTAGCTATGCACTCTATAGTCAGGACGCGGCGGTAAGGGTGGTGGCCCGGCTTATGCGCGAGCGCGACGCAGCAAGAGAGTGCGTTATTTCATTTTATGTCTAGTACAACCGTACGACGGACAGGCGGTTTGCGCGCCCTACGAGCCCCTTAATCGTGTCGTTGTCTGTACATATAGTCCACGTGCTGACCACAGGTCTAGGGCTCTCGCAAACGTCCAGGCCTCCATGGGCATTACGCCTTCCGCCCCGCAAGAGGATGTCGCCATGGCTGAAGACGGCGCGGCCGCCGAGCCTGACGACCTACTCCCTCCACAAATCCTCGAACAGATTAACGAAACCTATAACACACTCTCCGCTTCGCGTAAAAAGCGCAAGGTCCCAGCGGGCTATGCGACTCCTGCAGACATCAAAACCTTCAAAGCGAAGCATGAAATTCCCTCACTGCACTCCGCTTCGCCAGCTGGCGTCACCGCTATCGCGCTCTCGGTACAGAACCCGGGCCAGTTCTTGACTGGTGGTAACGACAAGATCGTGCAGCTATACGACAGGAACACGAACAAGGTCCTCGCTAACCTCAAGGGGCACACGAAACGCATCAATCGCGTTGCACTGCGCGAGCGTACGGGCGAACTACCACTCCTTTGTTCGGCCGGCGCGGACAAACTGGCGCGGATCTGGTCCCTTGACAGCGCGTCAGGCGAGTACATGGCGCGCACGACAATCCGGACGCACAAGAGCGAGGTCACTGGCCTGAGCGTGCACCCCACCGGCATTCTGCTCACGCTCGGCTCGCTCGACAAGACATTCTCCGTGCACGATTTGAACACGTTTGCACAGCTCTACCGCTCGCCGGAGGACACAGACAGCTACCTAGCGCATGCGACGCACCCGGACGGGACGATCGTCGCGTTCGGCACGTCGGCGGGCCAGATCAAGGTATACGACTATCGCACGATGGCTCTCGCGGCGACGCTCGCGCCCGACGCGGATGCCGCGTATGACGTTCGAGCGCTCAGTTTCTCAGAGAACGGCTTTAACCTCATCGCGCCCGGCGCGGGAGCCGGCACCGTCGACGTCTGGGACCTCCGCAAGCAGAAGGTCGCCAAGACCCTTGAGCTCGGTGACGCGTTCGCAGTGCGCGACCTCACATACGATTACAGTGCGCAGTTGCTCGCAATTGCAGGCTTCGAGGGTGTGCGTGTGCACGTGCACAAGAGCTATGAAGAACTCGCGAGGTTCGAGGAGGGCGGGGAGTGCGTGGCTGTAGCGTGGGGTCAGGATAGCAAGGAGCTATGGGGCATCGGGGGGAGGGACGTCAGGATTTGGGGCGCGTAGTGCCGGACCGTCCTGCTTTGCTTTCTCTTGTGCTCTCTGTATGTTGTAAAGCGTATCAAAGCAGTGTCGTTCTTGGCGTTCCTCGCACTTGGAAAACAGTGTGGCATGACTGCACACATTCGTGGTATGTGAGTTAGCTAGGTTGACATGCTTGGACCAATACGATGGCCCAAAGGATGGTCCTACAATAAGCGAACAGGGCTGCAGTGGACGCTCACCACACTGACAGACTGGTTGAGCAAGTAGACCTACAGTGCTTGCGGACTTAATTCTTTCCGCCCGTAGCTGCTGGTGGATGATCCGATCCTCCGAAAGCGCTCGTGCAGCTTGCGTCCAACTTCTCTCATTCCGCATTATCAACAGAGCACCAAACCGTTCTATCTCCACACCCTCACGCGCACACGACACCCGCATCGTCAGAAGGAAACGTAAATCGGTCGCCGAGAGATGATGCGGCAATTGCTTCGATCCCCTTGAACGGACTTAGAACTTCGGGTCTTTTCGCTCACAAAACGTCTTTGTGCAAGGCCGCATCCGCGTGATCGAAGCACCAAGGGCACATCCCGTACGATGACGACAGACCTGTCTCGCGAATGCTGGTGGCAAGGAAGCAGCTTGCGTGAGCGCTGGCGTGGGACGTACAAATTGCAGTTCTGGCGATCCGTCGGGTATCGTACTTGCTCAGCGACCGAGGCATTGACTCTTCACATCTTTACCATGCTTCGTCGTACATGCGATAGCGTGGACGGACACATGAAGCTCGAGTTCCAGGAGAGGCGCGCTATGATACAATTCCGGATCGTTTTTCCTTGATACCCGGGGAAACAAGACTGCCAAGAATAGCAAACGAGTTGTAAAAAAGGTCGAGTGACTGAAGCAGCTAGGTTCAGGAAGCTCATACGACGACACACGCACAGCAGTTATCATCGTATGGTTCGTCGGCGCCATAATGCTGATCAAACTGCCCTTGAGCTGGTCTGCTGTAACCCGCCGACTCCTCCTAGGAAATCGGTGTGAGCGCCGTGCGGCACAGCCCAAGGGGGGAAGGATATACCCTGTTGTGCCGCCGGATTTCGCGAACGAGCTCTGCGAAAGCCTCGTCGACGTTCAAGCGCAGTTTCGCAGACGTCTCAATAAAACGACAATTAAGTCGTCGCGCAAGCTCGCGACCCTCTACGCAAAACCAGTTTGGTATGCGTAGAAACAGGACCGGGAGCTAACAACCCACCACTTTTTTGGACTTGCCGCTCGAACTCGAGGTCGCATTTGTTCGCTACAATGACGCACGGGAACGAATCTTTATCTTTTACGCGCAGAATCTGCTCATGGAACTCGCTGATCTCGGTGAATGTGTTGCGCTCTGCGACAGAGTAGACGAGCAGAAAGCCTTCGCCAGGTCGGAAGTAATGCTCAAGCATCGCCCGATACTCCTCTTGGCCCGCTGTGTCTAGGATATCGAGCAACGCCACTTCGTCGTCGATCACGCACTGTTTGCGGTAAGAGTCTTAAGGGGCCAGGACACACAGCGGGTCGGATGTGGGAAGGATGTAACGTGGCAGTATGGACACACCTTCGATCGTCGGGTCATACTCGTCAATGAACTTTCCCTGGATGAACTGAACTGTCAAAGCCGATTTTCCGACGCCTGGTCACCATGCTATGACGCGGTCTTCTAGGGGCAGAACCTCAAAAGCTCACCACCACCGCCTGCGACGACCAGCTTGTATTCGCGCAAGAATGTAGTTGTCTTATCGGATCACGAGACGTTAGGCACGCTGATGTTCTGGAGCAGGGGCGCACCTTGGACATAGTTGACCGGCAATGCAACGATGGGGTTGGGAGACGTAGACAGTGGTCGCCGGGAAGAAGGTGGAGAGTGCAGGCGCACACAGTGAGGCCATTTAAAGCAATACGCATCGCATCTTGTTCAACAGTTGCTGTCATCGCAGAGTCCGTCCTTTCTGTGCACACCTCTCCCACGCGGCATCCTGGTGTGCCGAGGCGCACGTCAACTTCCTATCTCGGCTCCATTCATCAGGGATTTGTTCCGGTGGCGGAGGCTTGGGCTACTGAAGTAAGGGATGGGAAGTGAAGCTAGTGAAGAGCCTCATCGAGAGGCGGGTAGCTTAGGCTGAACGATCCGGGGACTGTGTGCCGATGCGAGAACCTCACGTACAAAGCGGGAGGATCGGACGTTGCAGGTATGTGTAAACACGTCACGAATGGGTACCTTGCTGGGCTCTTAGAATGGGTGTTGTATTTCCGAGTCCGCTGTACCTGCGAGACTGATAAAGAGTCTTCGTATCGGTTTATAGGCGGCCGCGGTGCGCGATTTGGTCCAAAAGATATAAACCGTTCCGAAGAGATCGCAACGTCGACCGAGAGTTCCTCGGGGCTATGTGTGCCTTTCTGTAGGTGAGCTGGATTGTTCATGACGTCTCCAGTCGACTCCTTTCACGGGGTAACGCAGCCTAGAGCGAGGATAGGAAACAGATTCGACAAATACTGGATTCATGTCGGCTCCAAGTACCCCCGGCATACAAGTAGACAAACACTTGCCTGTGGAAGATTTCCGAAATAGCACTGCCGTATCGGTAAGTCCGTATAGCAGAAAACATCCGGCAGCTGTGCTCCAAACGAACAACCATCTGAGAGGGCAAAAGATCATTCCCGTAACCGTGAGTCTGACGGCGAATCACCACTCTCACACTGTGCTCAGGCTGTCTATCCGGCAACATTCATGTGTGCCACATAGGCACGAGCTTGAATAGGATATGCTCTCGGCCGTTGCCCGTACGAAGATGATCGCGAAGTAGAAGTCGAAGACGCCTACATTGCCAACAGACGCCGATGGTACCACTGGCGACACAGTCACGTGGAAATACGCGCTATTCTACTTCATAAGAACCTTCCAAGTACATTCGTACAACTATAGCTACAAATTTCATCTGTGTGCGTCCATCCTAGCAATGCGACACGTGCTTTGCGCTAAAGTATCGTTGATAGCGACATGCTTTCACAACTCAAGACCATTGAACGCGGGGATAGGCCTCTCTGCCTGCGGCGTGATACGCGCACCGTGGCGGCGCTCCTTGGACTCACCGTAGTCCACGATTGCAGACTGGAGACAGATTTAGCAGGCGCTACCATTAAAAGTAAGATATGAGGCGTACGTGTGCAGTTGTTCGGTTGTCCCAGATTGCGACGGTGTACGGCTGCCATTTCAGGCGGGCTTGGTTGTCACCGCTCTTGTCGATATGATCGTAAAGGAAGCCGAGGATGGTCTCTGAGCTGCTCATGAGTCACTTAGAATTTGAGTGTCATTTTGCGGCACGTACCTGACTCTTCCTTCTTCAAGCCGACAATACGACGGGTGAACTGGCGGTTGACGTAAAGCGCCTCCTCGCCAGTGACGGGATGCCGCCGAACCACTGGGTGTATATTCTCAACGGGCTCGCGGCGCACAACGCCACCGCGCTTTCCGGCACGGGAGAAGTTGGCCTGCTCGACGCCAGAGTGAACGGCCTTCAGCGTACGTAGGAACGCAACAAATTGAGGAGATAGCTTCTTCAAGCAGGAAACTTGAGACGTGAAGAGCGTGTCGCCGCCGGTCTCAGGCTGAGAGAGGAGAAAGAACGTTGTAAGTCCCGGCGGCTGGAGCTCGTATGAAACATCCGAGTGCCACAGTGTGGTTGTTGTGCTTTCATCACGCTCAAAATTGAACGTCGCATTTGCGTCCCTTCATGCTCAGAGTTAAAAAGGCCGTTACATAGTGTGTAAGCCGGGGCATACTTATAGACTAGATGAAGCTCCGGGTAGCCTTCTGGGTGTCCAGAGGTTGGGTGAATGTGCAGCCTGGTGGTCATGGGAGTCAGCATCCCGCTCCGACAATAAGCGTGAGTGCGTGCCTGCCGAAATAGCGGCCCCATTCCAGATAGAAGTCAGGTCCGCGGTCGATGAACTCCTGTTGGCCGCGGAAGACAACGAGACCACGACGAGCGACCTGTCGTTGCATGGGCGACTGCATCGTCTTGGTCTCTAACAATCACGACGTACCTCAAGTGCGAGCTCATCGCGACCAATAGCATCAAGCTGCGCAAGATTCACGCCGTGTACCTCCGTACCCAAACGGGGGGTCAGCTCAACAACGCTTGTGGCACCATCGAGAAACGCGCGCGGCCTCTCGTGCTCGAGAGCCCTTAAGCCTGGTTCATCATGCTCAAACGGAGTAAGAGGGGGGTATGTCGTAGGAGAGAAGTGAGGCAAGAGGCGCGCATAGCGGTAGGAAGACTCGGGCCGAGGCTGTTCCTGGCCGCTAGGTGCGCCGCGCAGGGATAGGGTTGGGAGTGCCTGCGTTATTGTTTCGGTTGTAGTGGCCATGCCGTGTGCGTTGACGTGGATAGGATGAGATCTGCGCTACTGGACACAGTTATCCCATTTGCGCCCTTTTCTACCAGTCAAGTTATTCGCCGTGCGAGCCGAGTGCGCAATACGAGGCAAATCCAAGCCCAGGAATGCGACATTCCGCCGGCAGAGAGATGTCATCATGTGGATAGCGTCTTGCGAGCGAATGAGACGCAGATGACTGTAAGTCCACACCGGGTCGAGGTCCGGCGCTCCGACCCGCTTTACCGCCTGCCTTGTCTCGGCAGCGGCCGACGACTGATAAGGATGCCAGAGCTTGGCCGAAGCGCACCAGTTCCATCATACCGCCACGTCTTGTCTTGTACGGTCTCCATCTCGCGGTCTTCCGTGGCAGACCGCTTTCGACGCCGCATGAGCACAGACAATTAGCACCTGAAGGTTTCATTCCCATACTGTGCCGAGAATCTCACGCTTCCAGGCGCTGTTCCTGGAGTGTTCGCCGCTTGCAGATCGTCGCTCTCTCGCCCACCCGACTCACCATGCTGGCTGTGAGCCCAACTTTTTGTGTTGCATCTACATTGTTAGTGCTTTTTGGAAGGCAGTAATTCCTCCGTGCGGAAGGTATAGAGCTGGATTCCGATGGCTCCGGCGTCCGCTATTCGTTCGACTGTTCCATCTCGTGGCCGCAACGGCGCTTATTGTTATTGTTGTGCTTGCCGTGTCGTGCGCCCGCATCCCTCTCTGGCAGCAAACTCAGCTTTTTGTCTTGAGTTATGTGCCTAGTCTATGCGGCACTAAAAAGCGCTGGGGCATTCAATGGATTTATCCCTGCGCCCTCCCTTCCTTCCCCTCCCTCCCATTGTCCTCCCTCACTTAGTGTCGCATCATCGACATGGAGACCCATTTGCGCACGACGTCACCCGCGGCCTCTGAGCTGCGCTACCGCAGGTCGCTTCCCGACGTACCTTCTGACGTTGGTGAAGATGAGCTCATGCTGCACTTCAATGACCCGAACTGGGACTACGATGTCAACTCCTCCACGTACTTCTCGAGCACGCCCGAGCCGTCCGTCAAGGCATTTTCTCAATCTCAGAAGCCGCCCAGCTATATGGGCTCCACCGACGTCGACACTGAGTCGCACATCTCTAGCTCCTGGCCTGAAAAGGTCCCAGACGTGGAAGATGATTATTCCGAGTATGTGATATCTTTCTCGAAGAGACCGCACTCGCTAATAATCTGCAGCGACTCGCCGTACCCTGAGGTACGGGCTGCGGTGCCGAACACTGACGATCCTAACATGCCTGCAAGCACTGTCCGGGCGTATGTATTCGAACAGTCTAGCCTGTGTCTGGGTCTGACGTCGGAATAGCTGGATTGTTGGTCTCTTCGTCGTCATCATCGTTTCGGGCTACAACTCGTTTATCCAGTTCCGCAGTACGTTGGCAGCTGTGTTACTTGTCTATATGTCTTGATGAGTTGGACAGTGCCTCAGACCCTCATCAACGCGTTGCTCATCCAGATTGCGTCATACCCGATGGGCAAGCTCCTTGAACGGATCCTTCCGGCCTGGCGCCTCACCTTCCTCAGGTATTCTATTTCTCTCAACCCGGGTCCGTTCAACATCAAGGAGCACGCGCTCATTACGATGATGGGCAATGTTGTCATTAATGCGTCGAACATCACTGACGTCGTCAACGTGGAGTTTGTGTTCTTCAATAAGCCATGGCCGTTCGCCAACCAGATCCTGCTCAGTATCGCTGTGCAGCTGATCGGTTTCGCCGCCGCGGGATTCTTCCGCCAGTTCCTTGTCTGGCCGGCGGCCATGATCTGGCCGGGGGTGCTCGTCCGCACCGCGCTCCTCAGTGCGATGCATAAGACTTGGGACCTTAAGGAAAAGAAGCACATTCCACGCTCCCGGTTCTTCCTCTTTGTCATGATCGGCAGCTTCGTCTACTACTGGCTTCCCGGATACCTCTTCACAGCCCTCAGTTTCTTCAATTGGGCGTGCTGGATCGCGCCGAACAACGTCACTGTCAACTCGCTGTTCGGGTCGGTCACCGGTCTTGGCATGGGACTCCTCACCTTCGATTGGTCGCAGATCTCGTTCATTGCCAGTCCGATGGTTGTACCGGTTCGTCCACCCATCCCTCTGGCATTGCGTTCAAGCTGACCATTCTCCCTCAGTGGTGGGCTCAGATCAACATATTTGTCGCTTTCGTCATTATGATCTGGTTCATGGTTCCAGTTATGTGGTCCCAGAACGTCCTCTTCTCTCAGTTCCTTCCTCTGTCCAGCACGAATTACTTTGACAACACGGGTCTTCCGTACAACGCGTCTGCCATTCTCACGGATGGCATCTTCGACGCAGCGAAGTACTCGCAGTACTCGCCCCTTTTCATGCCTCTCACCACCGCGCTAACGTGGGGTGCCTCGTTCGCACTGTACGGGGCTGTTTTGGTTCACACATACCGTATGCTCCTCTCTCACCTCATTTTGCACCGCTCACTCAACGCCTTTCAGTCTGGTACCGCAAGGACATCGCCCGCCAGTTCCGCTCGTCCCTCCGCGACCATCGTGACGTACACTCTCGTTTAATGTCCGTTTATCCCGAGGTTCCGCGCCTCTGGTATGGCGTCCTTGGTGTCATCGTCTTTGTCCTTGGCATCGTTGGCAACGAGATCGCGAAGACACAGCTTCCCGTCTGGGCCTACATCGTTGGCGTCATTCTTGGGCTGGTATTCACCCTTCCCCTCTCCATCCTCCTCGCCGTCACGAACCAGGCGCTCGCGCTGTCTGTGCTCGCCGAGATGCTGGCGGGATACATGATCCCTGGCAAGCCGGTCGCGAATATGGTCTTCAAGACCCTTTCGTATTCGGTGGTTTGGCAGGCGCAGACGTTTGCCGGCGACATGAAGATGGGCCACTACCTGAAGGTACCGCCGATTGCGACTTTTGCTGCACAGATTGTCTCCGCGATCGTCGGTGTGTTTGTCTCTGTCGGCGTGCAGACCTGGGCTCTGTACAATATTTCGGACCTCTGTTCGCCCGACCAGCCACAGTTTCTTACCTGTCCGTTCACGTCCGTCTTTGAGGGATCGGCGCTGATCTTCGGCAACATCGGGCCTCAACGTATATTTGGCCGTGGCGCGATGTGTGTGCTCTCCTTCCTTTTTTTGCATAATCTGATATCTTTTTGCAGCTACTACCCGATCGTGTTCTTCTTCGTTATCGGCCTGGTGCTGCCCATCCCTTTCTACTTCCTGGCCAAACGCTACCCTCGTTCCTTCTTCCGCTATGTCCATATCCCACTTGCTTTTGGAACACTGGTCCTCGTCCCACCCGCGACTGGCGCCAACTTCGCCGGCTTCATCATCGTCGGTGCCATCTTCCAGTGGTACATGCGCCGCCGGCACTTCCGATGGTGGATGCGCTACAATTATCTTCTCTCTTCGGGCTTGGACGCGGGTGTCATTCTTGCGCTCGTGGTCATCTTCTTCGCACTGCAGTTTCCAAGGGGCGGTATTGTGTTGAATTGGTGGGGTAACACGGTATGGCAGAACACGTATGTCGCTTCTCATTTAGCGCCAGTCTGTGAGCGCTGACCTAGCATCTTTAGTGCCGATGCAACCGGTCTCCCGCTGAAGACCCTCGCGCCAGGCGAGATCTTCGGGCCCTCCATCTGATTACGAGTTTCTCTTCATTATTTGTATTATAACCCATGCACGAACTCCCCATCCCCCGTCGCCTCTGGAAGGACGCACACGCACCCCCTGCACACGTCTCCAATGATAACTCGTCTTTGTTCGTGTAGATTCCCCTCTGGCGCACGTTTGGGCACCTGAGTGTACAACTTCGTACTGTGTTACCCCCTTCCCCTCGCCCTCTCACGATCGTACGCGCGTTGTATTTGTAGGTTGCTACGCCTTGAACGTTTCCACGACTGTGATGTTTTTAGCAATACATGCATCTCAGATGCAGCTGCATCTGTTCGACTCGGTGCGAACGTTCTAGTCTGGCCTGCACATTGCTTTCAATGGGTATCTCCACAAGTCGATGGTGTCAGTGAACGAGCGCGCGTGAACGCGGGCGGAACCTAGCTGTGCGAACGGCCATAATGATATACAGACATCAGCACCACGTCGCAACTGTCAGTGTCAGCCTGAAGTCACACCCTGCCTCCGGTTCTCGCGCTCAGGCCTGCGCACACAAATGGCTTTTCAATAGTCAGCCTTGGACGCGCAAAAGCACACATTGGTATTCGCAGTGGGATTGCGACGAATGAGTATGGAAATTACTTCGAGCTTCCAAACAACTTCCGGACCCGATCGCTTCGGACGCGTCGAAGAACCTTACCCAGCCCGCACTTCGAAAATGACCTCAGCTGCCAATTACAAGACCTCTTATACACCCCGCTGCTTAGCTTCATTATCGTTATGATCCTGAAGCTACTCCCTCCCGAGCTAATTATTCAAATTCTCGACTTTGTCGGACCACGGGGTCTGTTCGCCTGTGAACAGGTGCGCAAGCTTGCCGTTTGCGTGTCCGGAACCTCTGCTTACTTGATAATAGACATGCCGGGGGCTGAGAGAACTCATCCGAGGGACAGAATCTCTACTGTATTCTATTCAGCTTGCCGCCAGCGACCTCGTGGAACGCGCACATGCTCCGAAGGAAACGCACACGAAGCTGCTGGCCATGCAGGCCTATGTCCGAGCCTCGCAGAGACTGAGCCCTACAGAAACCACCGTGCTTCGCGTTGGTGTGACTTGGATGCTTGCTGGCGGCAGGATAATCATAGACCAACAGCAAGGAAGCTTTGTCATGACCCGTCTCCCGTCTCGAACAAATGGCACACCCATGAGTACTTGGCGTCTGGATTACTCTCACATCGATCCGAGCCTGGATTTGGAGCATTGTGCTGTGGACGTCGAACAGGACCTGCTTGTTCTGGTCACGTTGATGCCGTACGTCAGTGTTTCCGTTCTTTTCTCACCAGATCGATAGCTGAAGATACAGGGACCCTGATGGTTTTTATACCGCTTTCTTTCTCTCGTTGCAAACAGGCGCCGCACACCCAGCCTGCCGGAGTGGGGTTATTAACATCAAGAAGCCAGCATGGTTCGTGCATGGCTTATCTCGACGAGCGATGGTGTACTCCTCAACATTTGCTGCGTATTTCCGGCGCGGATCCGAGGCTCAACTGATGCTCTGGGACTGGACTACTGGAAAACTCTTGAAGGTACACCCTTCGTAAGCGGGGGCTCTCAAGTCGTACTCATACTTTTTATTCCGTAGACTTTGGACGATCCGGCTCTCTTTTCCCTAGCGTTCATTTCAGCATCTCGTGTTCTACTCGCACGGATAATCAAGACGACGAGCGCCCAATCGCACACGCTACATGCGGCTGCTCTTCACGTGCTCGACTTGGATACGGGCACCGAAACGAAATACGATCTCCCTGAACTTCCGTGCGCAACCGTCCTCCAGGTGTCTCTAGAAGCGGACCATACCAGTCCGGCCTCAAACAAGGGAGGCTGTGGGATGTTCGCGCCGGCACGGGGACCGTACGACCGTATCATCCTCTGGCGGATGGTTCACCAGGATCCTGTCCTCCAGAAGATGACACTGGTGATCAGCTGCCGAGCATTTGGCGTGCAGGAGGTCGAAGGGACCGGAAGCGTGCCCTGGGCAGCGTGGGGGCCTGCTCACACCCGTTTCACCACCAATGTTCCAGAAAACATTGGCAATATCGTTGATGGACGCTGGGCGCAAGTCCAGCTTCGGCAAATGAACGGGGAGGTATGGGGCGAGGTCGTGCTGCGCGACTTTTCACGTGCACGCGTGGCCAATGCCTCTGTGGAGGGGAGGGTCGTCCGGGATGGAGCTATGTGGCCTTACGGGGCCGCCGTCAACGACGATGCCTCTCTCGTGACAACCCTCCCATTCGTCGTGCGTCGTGAGCGGCCGTCGGAGGTCCCGCGGAAGCTGTGGCTTTACGGCCAGCGGGTGTGTGAGGATGGATACCTCTACGTACGTTTCACTCCCGCTACTTCTGCTCCTACCGCGCTTAGCTTTCGTAGGTTGGCCCTGCCGATGGCGCAGACGGGCTGGATCACCGTCTGCTCTACATCTGCACGTTCTGATAGTTACGCCATTGCGCAGACCGCAGTCCTCGTCCTAATCCTTCCTAACCCGTGCGAACCTTCCATGCGGCTTGGACCTCCGCTGGCAATATCCGAGTTATCAGAGTGCAGTCGCCCCCCAGCCCTACCAGGTACAGCGTGCGAGGCGAAGATCAGCACTCATCGTTCTTGCCACCTCTGTCTGCTTTCCCTCTTTCCATTTCTAATCTCCGATTTCTATGGCTCCTATCTGTCTTTAACAGCTTGAGCACACGTATGACGAGTTCTACGTGTCCCCACACTTGGTGTGGTTTCGATGCTGGGCGCCTCTCAGCATGATGATGGACTTCCTCCGCTTTAGGATTGAACTGCTTGATCAAAGACCTAGGTGGCCGCCAGTGGTACAATGCGCAGCAGATCTGCGTCGGCGACAAGTCTCGACACGGGGGAGCAGGGATATGAAGTTCAAACGCTCTTAACTGATGACAAAGCAAAACTCGCTACTCACCGACTGTGGGGTCAGCTCTCTTTCGATACAAATGACCAGGACGGCGATATGCACTTGTTGAGCAGAAATCCGTTTCGTTTTAAGGCCTTGCGGCTCTCTCTGGACGTCCCACGTAACCGCCGTTGTGCGCCTTGTAAAAGGCTCAAAGCCTGGGTGTGTTTGCGTCCGAATCGTCGCCTCATGGGCTAGATGAGATGAGGTGAGATGTTCGGACATCAGTGGCTGCCTACTTCGAATCGTGCCTCCGCGTTCTCTTGCGTAGACGGAGCTCGCCATCTATCAGTATCCTTCAATTCTCGGATTCCCCGCTTTATTTCCACCTGAATAGTGACTGCATCACGCCAGTGTTCGACATACGAAACTGCGTTCCTAGTCCAATATCACGATCTTTCCTCGGAGCTCACCGTGAAGCCCGGATGTCTCATTAGCACCTTGTATTAGCTAGCGTCCTGTGAGGGCTCGATGGGCTCGTTAGCCTGCGCGCCTCTCGTCTGGTGCAGATTACACTGTGCCTAGCTGCTGTATTTGTGATGCTTTGGCCCCCATTTACGGGTCCTGCGCGCTTGTCGTCAGTTGGACACATCGGGAGCCATGTTCTCTCTATGTTTGCCGAACAAGAGGCCTAGGGGTCCCGGGTAGAACCTTCGGATCCGTTACGTTATGCCGTCACAAATGGAGCTTCCTCCGCACGACCTGGCTTCATAGCGCGGCGCCAATAGGTCTAAAATGGGAGCAGAATTTTTGCATAGAGATTGGAGAACAACATCACAATCCCCATCCTATCATTCTGATCATTCGCTCGTGGCGTCTCTTCAGTCAAAGTTGTCTAGAACGGCCTGTTTGATGAGGACCTCGACTCGGAGGGGTTGTCTCCGGAGTGGTAGCAGGCGGGCACATCGGGGTTGCGAGTATGTCACATGCGGGCAAAGCGGACTCGGACAGCTGTTGAACTTGACCGCCAGCGTCAAACACGGAGGATGTGATTGGTGCAATCATGCCAGTGAGATCATCTTCTCCCTCGGACCGCAGTTTGGCTCGTTCTAGTGCTGTCGCTCTGTCGTGATCGCTTGAAGCCAACGGCACGTTGCTTCGTGATCGCCTCCGCCCACCACGCACTCTTACACAACTTCATCATTACTCGGCAACCGTTCTGCATTTCCTAACCTGTCTCTGCAGCCCAGTCGGCGTGAACGGCTCGCCCGCTCAGCACGGCGGCTTGGGTGCCTGCTGTACCGCCCACTGGCAGGCGTACATGTACATATCCGCCAGCGCGCGATCACAGCACAACCGATCTAGGTGCGCTCTTCGCGGGCACGCTGTTCCCCGTTGCAGCGTCCCAGCGCCCACATCTGATTTACCCGGCCGGCGTACCGCCCATATACGCGCTTTGTCTTACGTGCGTCCGAGGACAGTTATAATGCGCTCGGCGAGGAAGACGGACATACTGCTTCTGCCTCCTCCTCCCCCCGCGTCCCCTCTCCCGCACCCTGCACCCCACTCGCCTGTGACGCGTCCCAACTGAACCAATGACGAGCATCGCGACGTTTGATTTCACCCGGTCGCTGGCCGACACGCCTATCTTGGACCAGCCACACTGGCACATGGTGCACGGTGCGTTGCGCCGCACTTCTCCTTCAACCGCCCCTCGTTGATAGTTACGCGACGTGGGCAGCACACGAGGGTTTCAAAGCGGCGTTCGAGAATATCGAGAAGCACCTCGAGAACCCGCCGAAGGGTGACATGGCGAACTTCATCGGCTTCTGCGAGTCGTTCGTCGCAATCATCGAGCACCACCACAATACTGAGGTGCGTACGCGTTCTGTCCTAGTCTCGGTCTGGGCGCACTTTCATTACGCTGGCTCTGAGGGGTGGCGTCGCGCGGCTGTCGTATTTCCCTTGCGCGCTTATCGTCTGTCGTCACCATTCAACGAGCGCTGACGCTCGTGACCGCAGGAAGAGACGCTCTTCCCAGAGCTGAACACGAAGATGGATTTCCACGGCGAGCAGGAGCAGCACAAGGCGATCCACGACTTCCTGCATTCGTTTGCGGACATCCTCACCAAGGCGAAGCCGAACCCCCAGTCGCTCGACATTGCGGCGATTAAGCAGCTCATGGCGGGAGCGAAGCAGAACCTGGTGCGTCATCTCCATTCATGAAGGACCGCGGAACCGAGGGCTGATGTGGTGCGGGCAGTACACGCACCTGGACCAGGAGGTCGACCACATTACAGGTGAGAACATCAGGGCGGCAGGTTTCACAGACAAGGAGGTACAGGACATGCTGAAAAGGATGGACGAGTTCATCATGAAGGGCGTCGTCATGTCGCGCGACCTCCCCTTCATCTGCTGGTTCGTCTCCACTCATGCCCCTCGTCCACGATAGTGCTGACGATGTCGGAAGTGTCACGAAGCCCCAAGCGAACGGGAAGGCGTTCCCACCGTTGCCGTGGTTCATTCGCAAGATCGTGCTCCCCTTCATGCTCGTCCCGATCCACAGCGGCTGGTGGAAGTACGGGCCGTACAAGCCCACGGCCTAACCCGTGAAGCGCAGGTCCCGCCGGCTTCGTTCTTGCATCCATCTTGTCCTTGTCTAAGCACCTTTTCGCCTCTACTCGCTCGCTCGCCTCGATGATCATCATAGTATACCGATACCACCCCCTCGCAAATGTTAAAATATTATCCGATGCGCTTGGTGCGCGCTTTAGTGCCGTTCCGTTTTGCTGCGAGATTGACAGTAAGAGGTTGATGCACCTCAGAGATCTGCCATTCAGGCGTCGGGACGAGTTCGGGAGCGGGGCGACGCCCGCCGCAATATTCTTTTACGCTGCTTGTTCGTAAGTTATCACCCGTAACCTCACCTGTGTGCTCCTCTTGGACTCTCCTTTCCGGCGCGTTTCGGCTATTATCGTGACCGTTCACGACGTTCCGCCGTCATGTTAGGCGTAGTGTAGGACAGACGTGATGTTGCATGGCCCATCCGCGGCGCCTCCATTAATTGTCGCGGGCGAGGTTCCGCTTCACCGACGTAATTTCGATAAGGAAGAAGATGTGCGCCGCAATCGGCGGACTGATCCAGGATGGTGAAAGCCAGCCGCGCAGCGGGCCGGCTCGGATTGTCAGCTGCAATAGTACCAGTCTTGGTGTCAGTTTTGGTGCCAGTGCTATCGCGTCCGGCGGCGTGTCTCGCATCGGCATAGTGCATTGTTAAACGTTAAACTGCCGGGAATGCAGTGGCCACCGCCACCGAAATTAACCGGTATCGTCCACACATATGAAGTAGGTGAGTAGGTGCGTCGATGGCGGAGCATGTCTAGCCGCGCGGAGGAACGCAAACGCGCGGGACTCGGGAGGAAGTTCTCGCGCTTATTCGGCGGCCCGGCGCCTGGAACGGCGCCACGCAGCCGATGGACTGTACACACGCGCAGGAGGTACAAGAATAGCTGACGTCGACGGTGGCAGCGCAAGCGGTGTGATTCTTTTGTGAAGCTACGCGGCCGCCGTGGGCGCAGGTGCACACGGTGGGCAGTGGCGCTGTGCAGGCCCAGGGAAAAAGGGAGATGACGTGTCTAACCCCACCGCTTGCAACGTGGGCTAGTGGGGAAGAGGGCGGGGCGCTGACTGCGCAGCGCGATGCGATGCAGGAGCGAAGCTGATCGGCGGCGAAGTCGGCCGTGTAGGGGAACTTGACGGTTAGGATTATCTGTTCGCATGCGCAAGAGGACGCCGAAGGAGGAGAGGACTAGGGGAGGCGAAGGATAATTTCAGGGAAAAAAAGAAGATAGAAGAAAAAGGGGAAGACTTGTGGAGGAGGGGGAGTATATCTAGGGACAAGGGACGAGGAGGGAGGGGGAGTTGGAGCCAGGATACCGGCTCAGCCCGGACAAGCTGGCTGACGTCAATCCAGCCCGTTTCTCCTGCCCGCAACTTACATTTAGTATACCCACCTAGTCCCCCTGTCCCTCTTTTTGTCTCTTACCACCTACCTGTCTTCCACTACCATCCTCTCCTTACCTCCCCTCATCTCTCACTCGCCGCCGCTATGGCGAGCTCTCTACCGCCCAATGCCGTCAACGGCGCCGCCCGCAACGATCCCCTGAGGGATCCGGCAGCAAAGGACAATGCTACCACACATACCTTCGACCCCGACGCGTCTCCAGAGGAGAAAGCCGCCGCCGCCGGCAAGGCTCGTGCAAATCTCAAGAGCATGGCTGGTGGCACGAACGGCCACGCAGACGCAGGTCGTGGTGCGTGCATTGTTGGGCGCTTGTGACGTGCACGGGACAACTCACACACGCCGGTCATTCTTCGTCTCTCCGTAGAGGTCGCTATTGATACTGGCGACGCCGGCGTCGTCCCCACAATCACCATCGACGACTTCGACAAGCCCAAGGCCAAAAATGCTCAAAGTCCGACGAGCTCGGCTGGCCCGACGGGCCCGACGAGTAATGACGTCCCACACCCTCCAGGCGCGATGCCGACTAGTTCCGCGCCTCACGTACCCGACTGGTTTAGGATCGGCTGGCAGTCGTTTACTAACCTCAGCGGCGCACCGGAGGACGAGGACGTCAAGGAGAGGCGTATGCTCCACGCGTTCATCTCCGAACAATACTACGGCGAGTGGTACCATAATGCTGCGCTGATCATATTTGTGCGTGTCTCTTGCTGCGACTTTGTGCTCGGTGAGCCTAGACTGAGGACGCCGCGGACCCGCAGGCCGTAGTCTCGTCGCACTTCCTTACACGCTTCGGTCTTGGCTGGGGCTGGCTCTTCATCGTCCTCGCGGTATGCAACACGTATTACACGACATCTATGGCGCGCGTCCGCCGTCGCGCCCGCGATGACATCCAGCGCGAGCTCACCAAGACAGCGCTCATCACCGAGACCGAGTCAGCGGAATGGATCAACGAGTTCCTCGAGCGCTTCTGGCTCATCTACGAGCCCGTCCTGAGTGCTACAATCGTGGCTTCCGTGGACCAGATCCTGAGCACGAACTGTCCCACGTTCCTGGATGGCATCCGTCTCACTAGCTTCACGCTTGGCACCAAGGCACCGCGCATTGACAAGGTCCGCACGTTCCCGCGGACGGAAAACGACACTGTCGTCATGGACTGGGGCATCTCCTTTACGCCAAATGATCTCTCTGATCTGACGCCGCGCCAACAAGCCCAAAAAGTCAACCCGAAGATAGTGCTGTCCATTCGCGTCGGTAAGGGTGGCGTCGTCGTCACGCTCCCCATCCTCGTCGAAGACATCACGTTCAGCGGCCTCATGCGCATCCGCCTCCGCCTCGTGAGCAATTTCCCGCACGTCCAGACCGTCGACGTCTCGTTCCTCGAGAAGCCCGTGATCGACTACGTCCTTAAGCCGATCGGTGGCGAGACCTTCGGGTTCGATATCGCAAACGTGGGTCCAATTTTGGTGGTGCTCTGCGCCCGAGCCCTGGCTAAACTCACGCCCGTCACATTAGATCCCGGGCTTGAGCTCATTCATCCGTGACACGACGCACTCTATTCTCGGCCCGATGATGTATGACCCCAACGTTTTCACGCTCAATCTGGAGCAGCTCCTGTCAGGCGCGCCGCTCGACTCGGCCATCGGCGTCCTCAAGGTCACCGTGCGCCATGCGCGCGGCATCAAGGGCGCCAAGATCGGTGGTGGCACGCCTGACCCGTATGTGAGTATCAGTGTCAACAACACGAAGGAGCTCGCCAGGACGAAGTACAAGTCGAACACGTGCGTCTCTTTTCTCGTTTGGTGTATGCTTGGGGTGCTGAGGCGGGGTGAATGAAAGGACGAACCCAACGTGGAACGAGACGAAGTTCGTGCTCATCAACAATCTATCGGACAACCTTATGCTCACCGTCATGGACTACAACGACCACCGGAAAAACTCGGAGCTGGGCGCCGCGGTATTTGAGCTCTCGAAGCTCGTGGACGACGCGACGCAGGAAGACGTAGTGCTGAAGATCCTCAAGGATGGCAAGGATCGGGGCGAACTGCATGTCGACGCGGAGTTCTTCCCAACGCTGCAGCCGCAGACGAACGAGTCGGGTGTCGAAGAGCTGCCCGAGTCGAATGTCGGCATCGTGCGCTTCGTCGTGCATCAGGCGAAGGACCTCGACACATCCAAGGTGCACACAGCGGATGTGAACGCTTACACGAAGGTCTTCGTCGGCGGCGGCAAGGAGCCGATCAACAAGTCGCTCGTCGCGAAGCACACTCTCCAGCCCGTCTGGGAGTGCGCGACGGAGTATCTCTGCGCGGACCGCACGAACTCGGTACTCACAGTCAAGGTCATCGACGACCGCGATTTCCTCAAGGACCCTGTCATTGGCTATATCTCTGTTCGCCTCGAGGATCTTCTTGCCGCCAGGAAGGACGCAGGTCGCGACTGGTGGCCGCTCAGCGGGTGTAAGGGCGGCCGCCTGCGGCTATCCGCCGACTGGAAGCCAGTCAACATGCCCGGCGCGCTGCACGGTGCTAACCAGTACAAGCCCCCCATCGGTGTCGTCCGCATGTGGCTGAAGAAGGCGACGGACGTGAAGAACGTCGAGGCGGCGCTTGGCGGGAAGAGCGATCCGTATGTG
Organism: Vararia minispora EC-137; assembly: GCA_022160365.1. Lineage (NCBI taxonomy): Eukaryota > Fungi > Basidiomycota > Agaricomycetes > Russulales > Lachnocladiaceae > Vararia > Vararia minispora. The sequence goes on from MU273544.1 coordinate 86,387, forward strand.
CGCGTTATGGTCAATGGGACGATCCAGGCCCGGACCGAGGTCGTCAACAACAGTGCGCCGTTCTCGCTCGCCCGCGGGAGCTTAACTGACGTCTTCCAGATCTTAACCCCGAATGGGACCAGATTATCTACACGCCCGTCCACTCTGTTCGCGAGACGATGCTGCTCGAAATCATGGATTATCAGCATTTGACCAAGGACCGCTCGCTCGGTACTGTCGAGGTACCCGTCAAGTCGCTCGTCGAAGAGGTGCCGGCCGGTGAGGGTGATCTGCTGTTCCCATACCGCTCGACGGGTAAGCGCGAAGAAGCGGCGCCGATCCGACTCGACCGTGGCAACGCATTCAAAGGTCAGCTTCACTACGTTGCGGAATTCGTGCCCGGCTGGGCTGTCCGCGGCGTCGGGTTCGAGGCGGGCGGCAAGTTGCTCGGGACGGTACCAGAGGAGGCAAGCGCGACGTCGGACGGCGACGGCGGCTTTGTCGCGGACTGGGGATCTTCCTCGTCGAGCGAAGACCTCCCGAATGGCGTGACGGCGAGCAAGCCGCTCGTGGAGAAGATGCCGAATGCGTCGATGTCGCCGACGAGCCCCGTTGCGTCCGAGCACCCGGCGCAGCAGCGTACGCACAGGACGACGAAGAGCACGGACACGACGCGCACGACTGAGACGGTGACGTCGATGGTGACGAGCGCAACGGGAAAGACGGCAGAGACGCGCGATACATCGCCTGGCGAGTCGGCGAAGGAGCCTGAGACGGGCGTGCAGGTACCGAAGGACGAGCTCCTCACACAACGTGAGTTCGCTGTCCCATCGTTTAGTCGTTCGGTGATGCTGAACGCAGGCAGAATCCGGCGTGATGGTCCTACATATCCTCGGCGGCGAGATCTCACGCAAGGCCCGACTCGAAGTGCTCCTCGATGAGGGCTACTGGCCCGCCTTTGGCACGCCACGCGCAAATAGCACAAAGATGCACTGGATGTTCGTCGGCGAGGGCTTCGTGAAGGAGCTCGACTTCGGGCGCGTTACGTTCCGGCTCAACACCGCGGACGAGGGCGACAAAGACGAGGTGCTGGCCGAGTGGCGCGGCGACACCAAGCCGTTCTTGCAGCGCGCGATGGACGGACCGACCAAGATCCAGCTCATCGATCAGGATGGAAAGCCGCATGGGATGGTTGAGGTCGAGGCGCGCTACGTGCCGGTGCCTGTGCACCTCGAGCCGCGCGAGAGCATCAACAGTGCGTCTGTTTTCTGTTCTTCCTGGTCGATGAGCTGACGACGGGCGTAGACATGGGTGTGCTGAAAGTTTCGCTCATCGACGGACAGGGCATCCGCGGCGTCGACCGGAGCGGCAAATCGGACCCGTTCTGCGTCTTCTCGCTCAACGGCCAGAAAGTCTTCAAGTCGCAGACGAAGAAGAAGACATTGAACCCGGTCTGGGACGAAGAGTTCGCTGTCAGCGTCGTGCGTGTCCTTCGTCCCGTCCCGACGGTTACAGAAAGCGCTGACATTGATTGCGCGCATGCAGCCATCGCGCGTGGGCTCGAACTTTGAGGTCGATGTGTTCGACTGGAATCAGATCGAGCAGGCGAAATTCCTTGGTTCCGGCAAGATCAACCTCGAGGATCTCGAGCCGTTCCACGGTGTAGAGCGCTCCGTCACCCTCCAGCACGTGAAGCACGGCGAGGCGGGCCAGGTCCGCATAGCGCTGCTCTTCCAGCCGGAGATCATCATGCGCACGCGCAAGAACACGTCTACGTTCTCGAGTGCCGGCCGCGCGATGACCCAGATCGGCGCGGCACCCATCAACGTCGGCAAGGGTGTTTTCCATGGCGTCACGGGCATCTTCAAGCACCATGGCGGCGGGGACTCGTCGGATGAGGATTTACCACGCACCGCCACCGTCGGGGGCGCGGTGCCGGATTTGCCTGGAGCGCAGATGTCGCAACCCGTGGGTGCCAGCGAGCACATGGGCGTCACAGGCGTAGTGCCCGCCAGCGGGAGCGCGAACAGTATTGCGCCGCCGCTTGAGCCGGGCTCGCTCAAGGTAACCGTCCTTGAGGCGAAGGATATCTACTCGGGCCCGGATAGCGTGAAGCCGTATGTAGCCATCCGCGTAGGCGACAAGGAATACAAGACGAAGCACGCGGGCAAGACTGTCACACCCGAGTGGAACGAGACGTTCGAGTTTGCGTGCAGCGCGTCGACGCCGAGGTTGTATGCGGAGATCTTCGACCACCATACGCTCGGCAAGGACAAGCTGCTTAGTGAGGCGGAAATTGACGTGTGTACTCCCTCACCCTATCCTTCATACTCGCTGACATTTCTTCCACAGATCTGGAAGCACATTCAGCCCGTCGGCCAGTCCGCCGCGGACGTTTTCGTCGAGATGCGCGGTGAGGGTCAAGGCCTGCTCAAGCTCCGGCTTGAATTCGACTCGGATCCGGTGCAGGGCCGCAAGTCGTTCTCATCAGGTGACAAGAGCATGTTCTCGTCGCCGTCGAGGTTCAACGTGCGCGGGCGTCGGCCTACGATAGTCGACAAGAAGCGCGGCGCCGACAGCGATAACAGCTCGTGAGCCGTGTCCAATTCACGACCGACTGGTCGTCGCGACTTTCTCTTCTTTCTGCGTCCAAGACTTTTCTCGGACTCTGCGAACGCTTTCTTCCGTCACCGCATTTACCCTGCTTTGCTTGTCCGTCCGCACCCCCACCCCATCGCATACCATCTGGCAGCCTTCCCCCCTATCTTACGCACAAAACCACCCCTAGTGCTGCGAATGGACCCGTACGATCCATCACCCAACCTCTCCGTCTTCACTCCCCTTCATCATGTCATTCCGCTTGCACACGCTGGCCTTCTATGTACTTGTAGTGATGATCTGTACGCGATAGTCGATGACCCATATCCTATGCTTAGATTTTATTCTCGAACATGTTGATCTACATTCGCTGGCATCAGGAAGGCTATGGGATCCGAGAACCGACGGGCAATAGCGGTGGTTAGGCGGGTCAAGAAGGAAGGTCATACGGGCGGTCTGCGGGCAATGCGAAGGATGAAGAGGTGTTCGCCACCAGCGCGGCGTTGAAGAACGACCTACGAAGGCTGGGCTCAGAAGCTGAGGGAAAGAAGCGCACAGACGAAGGCGGACGCACGGCACTGTCGAGCCCGTGGCGGTCGCGCATCCGCGCTTCTATCGCCGGTATGTCGTTCTGCCTTACCGCGACGAGATAGAAGCGGCCGTGCGGTGATAGAAGAGTCTGAGGGCGATGCATACGGTGAGCTTCTGGCATGAAGGAGCCAGTGATACACCATCACCTCGACCTGTTCAAGCAGTGCGTCCGTCACGAGCATACCGCGCGCACCGCCTGCCCATGCGCCCGTAATCCCTGCGTCTACCTGCGCACCGGCCGCCTCGTCCTCCTCGGTCGGTACGTACGGCGGATTGAAGATGAGCACGTCGACTGCGCGCGTGAGGCGGTGGCGCAGGGGCGCAGCGAGGGAGCCGATGAGCGGATCGAGCGAAATCTACCAGCGGGGAAGCCCAAATCAATTGAAGATTAGCCAGGTCCGGGAAACGGAGAAGGTGGGAAGACCTTGTTTTGCGAGCCGGTGAGGCGCGTACAGCGAGCGGCATGTGGATTGATGTCCGTACAGAGGTAGACTAGCAGGAGAAAAGTTACGCTCGGCGAACGGCGGGAACTAGAGCGGGGACCATACGCGCGCCAGACGAGCCAAGGAGGGCACCAAGGAAGGTAGATACGCAGCCTGAGCCGGACCTGATTCCCTGCGCTCTGCGTGAGGCGCGCGGCGGTGGGCAGACGGTCGTACCCAATCTCGAGACAGACGCGCGGTGCGGATGCGCGAAGACTCTCAGCGTCTTGCTCGAGTGCGTCCAGAAGGATGAATGTGTCCTCTGGATGGTTCAACGAGGAATCTTAGCTCCGCCTTGGAAGGTATTACCTGCGGGCTCGTATATGCGCTCGTAGTCGGCTTTTCTCAGATGTGAAAGATCTGGAGTTGGAATCATTGTCGCCGCGGCGGTGTCTGGTGTGAAGTCTAGAAGATCGACATCGTGACGCTAATCCATGTCGGCGACTTCAACGTGGGACAGTGAGTGCCGACTTCTCGGGTATGTATCGCAGCGAACGGTTACGACAACGTCACAGTACCGTGACAACCCGGACAAGCTCCCACGTACTGCTCGGTGAGCAGCACTCTACTCGCCTCTCATCTTTGGACACATCATTTTTCCGAAGGGCGAATATCGCGACTGGATAGGGATTTCTGGGACTTCCGCCGCTGAGAACGGTCACGTTACCAAACCGAGACAATCACGTTACCGTGTCGACGTCTCGTAACTCTGTGACGCGCACTTGGTAACCACGATTACACGGCGAGCTCCACCTCTTACACTCGTACCATCATCACAAACTTCCTACCATACCAGCAATTCCGCCCAGAGCCAAAGCACCTGAAATGTCTGACCCGATCGATCTAACTGGCTATTCCGAGAAACCCGAAGATGAAGTCGTGGAACGGGCTGCCGACGGAGACGCCAGTAAGAAGCGAGACAAGGCTGGGGTATATCTCACTTCTTCTTTTACACTACAGTTCTGAACGCGCTCATAACAGACGAAGCGTAAGGCCGACGTTATCCCCGAGCCGCCTGCGAAGAAGTCGAAGAAAAAGGCATCTGATGACAGCGAAAAGCCCGGTAGGGTCTTCGACGTTCGTCTTGAAGGCGAAGATGACGAGGCCGTCCCAATCTACGATTCTTGTGACGAGCTCCGGCGCAAAGTTAACAAGCATCTTCGTGCGACGGGAAAGACTAACGCGGCCTTCATGCGCGAGATCGCGCAGGCGGGTTGGCCTGACGGCAGCACGAAGATCCAGTCGAAGCAGCTGAACGACTTTCTTACTAAGAAAGGCGCGACGGCTGGTGCCGCTAGCAAAGTATTTTACGGTTCGTTACTCTCTGCACTTCGGTCGCAGGGGAAGGTGACGATGCCACCAGCAACGTACTGCTACTTCGAAAAGCTGCGCCTCTTCGAAGGCAAGCCCAAGTCTGCCCATCGGAAGAAGATGGAAGACGAATGGCCATCCGGCCTACCTCGTGAAGACAGGCGCAGCTACTGGGTCCCTAACGGGCGGTCAGTCGTTCAGGACAAGTTTGGCAAAGTCAAACTCGCCTGAAGCTGCACTCTGGTAATAAATGTGCGTTATCCCTTGGACTTTGGTAGTTGTATGCGCGTAGCTGGTTCACCCTTGCACCGCAGAGCGTCTTGACACCCTGGGGAATTGCATACGGAAAACCGATACGTCATCAAGTTAAATCTTCTTGTACCTCTTGAGATCACGTACCGATACTTCGTGGACCCTCTTCTTGTGCGCTGTTAGTGTATCGTCTACCGTGCATATATACTCTACGGACTCTCTAAGGCTCTTATCCAGTACTATACAACTGCTGCCTAAACATCCGCATTCAATCCTGCGCGACGAGGACCGCACGATAGCGCAACGACCCGTCTTCAATGGCAGCGAAAGCCTTCTCGATACCGTCCTTCGTGAGCGGGAATTGCTTGACCATCGGCTTGATACCCTGAGCAGCAGCGAAATCCAGCAAAGCATGATAAACACTGCGCGGCGCAACGTCAGAACCCTGAATGCGCATGCCTTTGGTTATAATATGGAACGACGAAATATCGAATGCCTCCTCGCTGACGGTCTTCATAGACTCGCTTTTAGCACAGCGCAAAGCATTTGCATTAAAAATACGCGTACGAGAGGAAATATTGTCGAGCGGGTATCCATGATGGGAACGAATCTGCGGAGGATGTGTGAGCTGATGAAAGGCGGACCCCAAACCTGATCGATCACGTACAGCCCCCAGTCGGGTTGGGAACTAGTCGTCACGAGCAAATACTTGATAGGCTTGACACCTTCCAGCTTTTCCTTACCCTTCGTCGTATGGAATTCGTGAGCGCCCAGCTCGCACGCCTCGTCGCGCTTTGAGTCGGTAGAGCTGAACACGACAACCTCGCATCCCATCTTGTTTGCGAACTGGATGGCGAGGTGGCCAAGTCCGCCGACGCCGACGATGCCGACGCGCTCTCCTGCGCGAACGCCGTAACGGTACAAAGGCTCGAAAACAGTCGCTCCGGCGCACATGAGTGGCCCAGCATAGAGATTGTCGATCGCTTCAGGGATGCAGAAGACAAAGGTTTCGCTGATGACAGCGTGGGATGCGAGGGAGCCGAGGTTCGTCGACCCGGTCGGGTGGCTGTAAATGTCTGGCTTGACACAGTACATCTGTATTCGCGTGAGCATCGACTGCCACTGCGTTCACAGAATCTGTGTCGCACATCTTCGCCAGCAAGGCATTCCTTACAGCGACGGCATGTATCACGAACTAAGGTCGGTTAGTTCGGGCATTGAATTCCAAACCTTGAGAATACTTGCCGACAGAGAACCCGACCCGATCACCACTAGCAGACAAGAGTCGGTCGATGGTAGTCAAAGCGAACTACACCACGTACACTTCAATGGTCTGAACATCGGGACCGATCCTTTCAACGATACCTACTCCTTCGTGCCCTAGAGCCATGTCACGCTTCCTCTGATGTACATCAGTGTAACACAGCCTGTATATCGTCGCGCGGTCAAGCAGTAGTTCGTATTCAGGCGGAAGCTATTACGACGCACCCAGTGTGAGTGATCTTGATAATGACGTCGTTAGGGCGGAACGGACGCTCGGTCTTCTTCACCACGATGTCGCCGTTCTCGGAGCCGCTGAAGATGCTGTACTCGAATGACATGTCCAGCGACGAGTACGGGAAATATAAGGGTGACAGGAAGATAGATACCTTCGACAGTATGGCTGAGCTTATGTATATCTGTATCCCCCCATCAATGGCTGCCTGAACGAATGAGTGCACACGTCCTCCGAGTCCGTCGATGGGGGAAATAGTATCTGCTCCGGCTGAGGCAAGATGCCTTGGGCTGGCAACGAAGGCCACCTCCGTAGACGTCATGAAAGCATGAAGTCATCGCGATAGCTGAGACAGCAATTCGATGCCCGTTCCGAACGAGGAACGTGTAAAGCAGCCATCCGAGTCAGTTTGCTCTACTCGAAATATTAATCCGTTGACCGCCATTCGCTCTTTGTGTTGCTCTCGGATCTGTTCTTCTATTGGCATGCTGTCCGTACACGCATAAATAATCGATTGAAATGCACTTTTCACCCAAGCTATCTGTATGCCCAGGCGTCCGCAACAAAGACTGTCCGGTGACTGGGCGACTCCTCGTCAATAAGAGGCTTTTGCAATGCCGCCCTGGGTGAGCGGGAGCTTTTAGATCATCTGTTTATTATGGCAAAGCGTTGATGTCGAATGTGACGAGCATGAGCAGTGACACAGAATGCAAGGTTGTGATGACGAGCCGGAGCCCGTCGTTAGCCATGGTGCATCCGCAGGCATGAGCTGTGTTCCAAGTTTCTCCGGGGAATATCTTGCGATCAAGCGCAAGGTTAGAGACTAGGAGCCGGACGAGTACTATGATAGTCGACTATGATAGTCGACGTTAAAATGCAGTTTTGCGCCGTGATCTACCAGACGCGTCCCAGCTGCGTAATTACAATTGATTTTTTTTTTTAAGAAAAGATCTGCCGGACGCGCGAAAGCTCCTGCTAGCCATTCCCACAGTCATCCCAGGCCAGCGGTTACCATAACATCTGCTACTTACATTTCTACCAGTCAAAAACTTCGTCAGTGTAAAACACGTACGCATTCCTACTTGCTATTCAAGGCCCATTGCTCTTTACGGGCATGTTTTCATTCGAATTCATCTGCGACATCCTCGAAAAGACCCGTACGTGCAACAGCAGCCAGGAGAGGAGCGCATCAATCTGCAGTGTCAATCACGGGCTGGAAAAACAGCGGGCACATCCTAGCGAAGAGTTTGACGATGGGAGACGACCAACAACAGGAAGAATAGTGCGCTCTTCTCTCTTGTCCTGAGGCGTGTCTGACGCTTTTTTCTGCCGCAAGGGAGTTCCGGGAGCCGAGACGATACAGTCTATTACCGGCAAATTGTACACCACCACCAAATTATACAGTGAAATGTTTTTCTTCCTCCCATCCTCTTTTTCGTATAGTAGCTATACCAGCATATTATTACTGCTATGGGCTGCCTCCAGAAAAAGTTTGAAGTGTGTAGGAAGGGTGGTTGGCGAGCAAGTGCAGAAATGGTTGGCAACTTCAGGAGATTCAGACTCGCATCGGTGTACAACAGCAGCTTGCACAAAACCCAGTATGATTTATGCGTGTATTTTTGCGAAGAATAATTAAGATGGATTTATTCCATCGCTCTGTGCAAAAGATCGGGTGAAATTCTTTGTGGATGTGGAACCGATGCAGTTTCTCGGTGGGGTGCTGCTGGGGTCGGAAAGTCAGTTTGTCGCGCTGATAACGATCACGTGAGTTCGTTGACCGGCATCACCGGACACTGTCCTTAGCATTGTCGCCGAGGTCATCACACTTGTCTGCATTCTTGGATATTCACAGACTATTCCATTCAATATCCGACATACCATACTCTCATTCAATAATTTCCTCACACTCCTTTCAACATGGTGTATGAAAAATCCAAAGAAAGAGAGCGTGGGATCATGTTGACCCCGTCCGTTCGTTCTGATCTTGGTCCTGATTATCTTTCTTATCTTCGCTATCTCGTCTTATCAGCGTTATCAGCGCTGTACAACTTGGTGCGACTCGCACTTTACGCTTCCCACGACTGATCTCTCTTTCGTACCACTCCCTCCCATCCTACACCTTATATTTTTCATGCAGTAATAGTAACAATACATAATTACATGCCTGCAAATTTTGGAGCTAAGAAAATGCGAACTGGAGGCAGGACAATCAACACAAAATTTGCTGTACAATTTGCCGGTAATAGACTGTACTGGTTTGCTGCCTTAACATCACGCGCATCTCGAATACCTGGCGCGCTGCCATTGCCTAGCGCGGCACAAGGAAGTCTTCGTGCCTGGGATCGAGAAATACATGTGTTGAAGGACCTCCTCGCCGCCGTTTCAAATCATCGAAATACGCTCTGCCCGTGCTCTTCCCTTCCCCCAGAAATATTGGGTTGCATCTTTGAATTTCTGGTCACTATGCATTCCATCGAACCGCCCGAAGATTTCGGTTGGAGTTGGATAGCTATAACTCGCGTCCGCCGCACCCGGAGAAATGTCGCCACTGCAACCGCCGCTCTTTGGACAACCCTTTCCACGCCATCTCAGCAACCATGGGATATATTCTTAGAGCGTTCGCGAGCCAGCCCACTTCACATCGTCATCAATAGTCATGTCTTCAATCCTGGGATCGACCCTCACCATGTTGCACTCATTTCCGCGCATTTCCATCGCATCCGTACTCTAAATGCTGAATCGGGGGAGCCCCTGGACACGTCCATCGCCCTGATGATCTCCAGTGCTACTGTCGCTCATACACTACAGGATCTATGTCTAACACGAGCCAAACAGTCAGCGGCGCAGTCGTCGCGTCCCCAAGTCCTGTCACCGGACTTCTTTATTCGCGTCGCCCCCGATCTTCGCCTCATCAAACTCTATAATTTCCAGTTCCCTTGGACAGTCGCCGCCCCGAACCTCCGCTCTTTAACTTTACTTTCCGACTGGACTGTCAATCCTTCCGTCTCTGCAGGTTATGCTTCCTTCTCTGTGCAAGACATCCTGCAGAGCCTTCGCCAGATGCCCAACCTGCGGTTCCTCTACCTTGCACGCCCTCCTGCTGAAAATCGTCTGCGTAGTTCATCATTCGACCCTATGAATACCGATAATTCTGTTCTCCCTCCCCATCCCGTCAGGGCCTGCTTCGCGGGTAGGGTGCGGCAGTGCATTCGTCTGTGGCGAGCAATACGATTTAACCCCCGAGCTCATGTGGAGATTTTCACCGGTGACATCGTGGAAGAAGCACACCAGGACGTCCTATTGTCACTGCAGAGAGGGTTCGGTAGGTACCAAGATTCTGCCTTCTCTAGGCTCGTCGTCGAGGAGTTTTGTGGACGCTTGGAGTTTTGTGTGTATCACGACCCGAAACACTCCTCAGAACGTCTGGACCTCCGAGATTCACCGTGGACTGCAGCGTCTTCACGCTTTACAAATGGCGTCGACTTTATTTGCAAGATGCCGTCCAGGCCAGTGTGGAGTTCCATCCGACCCCTCTCTCTGACAATCCCGCTTGATCGCTTGCGCGAGCTCACCCTTATACGCCTCGAGCTGAAGGACCCTGATTCATGGATAGATTTCCTCAGCCCTATGTCTAAGCTGGTTGTTCTTGAGCTCTCATGCTTGCGTCCGAAGACGCTGCTCGCTTTCTGCGCGGCGTTGATCAAGGCCGCAGAGCCACATTCGGACGGCACTCGTTCTCGATCATTTCTCCCTTCTTTTGCGACACTCATCATCTCTCATACTGTTCTGGATTGCGTTGATGGACGCGGAGTCATCAGCACCAATGGAAGCATTCTTATACTGTACGTGTCGTTCGAACAATGCTCCTCCATCGCGCCTATTACGAGCGTCGCAGTCTCAGCCCGCGGTTCCTAGGTCTCCGCCACTGTACAATCCCCATTACTTATATTTGGAAGCTGGAAGAAATCATTGATGTCGTATGGGACCAAAATGAAGACGGATACGATTTGGATGATTCAGACGACGAAGAAGAGAGTGGGAGTGGGAGTGATGGGGTCAAGGGTGGGGGCGGGAATCAGGACGGGAACCAAGGCATGGCGGTGAATGAGGGAAGCGGTACGTGATGGCGACTGTGTTGGTCTGGAGACGGCAGTAGTACAGCAATGCTTTTTGACTAGATAGGATGGCCGCTTAGACCTAACCTCAGGCCGCCCCTTCGAGAAAAATTCGTGTTACGATGTTTATAAAGCCCCTATAGGCCTTATCAGCCGTAGGTAGTAGAAAGCGTTAATCACTTGCAAGTTTCATGGGCTGTGTAATCCCGTGAAGGAGAGGAATCGTTGACTAGCGTTTGCCGACGTAAGAATCCGTTGTGTTCTTCATGTGGTCAATAGCAGTAGGAGCAGGTATAGCTCACTCTTGGCAAGAGCTTATGGTTGCGGCGTGTAGACATAACGATGCACGCGCGCTGCTGCTTGGATCTGACAAGAATGAACAGGATGAAAGCCCGGGGCGAGAGTGGCGAGGATATGAGCGGATCGGTCATTAAAGGAGGACAAAATGTAGTCATCCATGTTATCTAAGGTCCTGCCAGGACTCGAACCTGGGTTAACGGAAAGCCGCTAATCAGAATCCGTTGTGATAACCACTACACTACAGGACCTATGGTTGGGTTGATTCTGTTAGCATCTCCATCACATCTTATCAGCAACCCCAACAAAGTTGTTTACTTGGGGTGAGGTCATCGTTCGGCATAGCACATGCGATACGTATCTTCCCATACTCAGCCATGTCGACCAGTGGCAAGCCCGGTTCGTAATTGGTCGTATCGACAGGTCCAGCGTACTGACAGCGATGACACAGAAATGTCTACGGCGACAACGACCACTGCACTACTTTCGCGCGCTCTGCACCGGCTGCGAACGACTGCGCCCAGGGTCATTTCTTCCCCTCCCACTCGTGCGTCTAGTATGAATTGGCCTGCATTGATTGTCTGACGCTCTGCAAGAACCACGTAGGGCGGCGGTGGCGCTTGTGCTCCGTGTTGTACCGGCACCCGGTACTTCCCCCTCCGGCCTATCCTCAACACAAATTCATGCGTCTCAGCTCACGCTTTCCGATTTCTTTGCTCAAGAGTGGGTTTCGCATCCTGGCGCACGCCCAGAAATTTTGTTCCTTCACCGCTCGAATCCTGGCAAGTCAGAGGCAGAGGTAGCCGGCGACTCACATGTTGCTTTCCCTGGCGGTCGCATGGAGCAGGATGATGAAGATGGGCTGTTCACGGGTGTGTATACTGGCAATTATAAAACTCTATTTTTACGCCCACCTAGCGATGCGACATACATGGGAAGAGATTGGCATAGATCTCGCAGAGGCGGATTACATGACGATTGGCCAGTTGGATGACCGCGAGATTACCACTTCTCTGGGGAAGCGTCTTCTCATGATTCTGAGCCCCTTCGGTGAGCGGCATCATAATTTGTACATACGATGCGGAGCTGACCTGAGGGTGCTTCAGTTTTCCTGCAGCTCACATCGCACTCTCGACCAGTTGATCCGAGCCCTGACACCACTTTACACTGGGTCCCCCTCGCATCTCTCCTCCCCTCTCCTTCTCTCGCCCTCCCTCACTCTATTTCCTATCCAGAACCTATCTGGTCTTCTGTCAACATTGACACTGCCTCTCGTCTCGCCCCGCGCCACTCCATTGCTCTCAAACTTGTCATGCGTGTTCTCGTTGGGAGCATGCAGTTTCCCGCCCTCGTCCTTGTCCCGCCATCTGAGTACGGTTGTGCCGACGTGAAGCGTCCGCGCGCGATGGAAGCTGGAAGCGGCACACGTACACCGCCACTCAAGCTCTGGGGCCTTACACTCGGCATGACGCTCGACCTCCTCGCGTACATGGCTCCTCAGCCGCTCACGCCCTGGGATGCCGATGCCCTCATGGGTATCACAGGTGTCGACCCTTCACCTGGAACGCGAGGAAGACAACGCCGTGTCAATGCACCACCAAGTCTCACGAGTGTCTTTCCGCGGTTCTCTTACCCAGACGTGAACTTCTGGATTTGGTGCGTGACGGGCTACGTCGGTGTATCATGGGACCGCGATGGATCCCTCTACCCCAGAAGCGGGCTCGAACTAATGACCCCTGTTTTTTGTAGGGTGTTTGGCAAGCGATATCGTGAAGTCATTCGCGGATGGGAAACGTCCGTACGAAACGGAGGCCTGAATGACCGGCGGTGCGCAACAATACACTTCTACTCCGTCTCACTTCATTATTAACGGGAGGCTTCCACGCCCCAGAATCAACTGGACAGGCGCGGCGCTCACAACCTTCTATGCTGCCGTGCGTAAGGCGCTCGTCGTCGTACTCATTCTACGCGCGCTCGGTCTCCTTGTTGGTGTCGCTGTTGGACTCTGGTGGGTCCTTGCCTAAGGCGATTGACCGGTCGCACAGCCTAGCTTGTCGCAAAAAGACTCCTCGTCCAACCTATCCCTTATCCGTTTCCTGGAGTTTTTTTTCTCTAATGCTTTGAGGCGGCAGGCGCTCTTCTATTGTCATACTCCCACAACCGCACGCCCCTCCACGTCGGATGCGCACTCCCTCCCACGGATTCGTAGGGGCTTTGGATGTCCATAGTACATTATTGCCTTTGTCTTACGATACGATATGAATACTAGTGTTCATGCGTCCCTTTCACCCCTGGCCTTGTTTCTCGAACTTTCCTCGTCATCACCTGTAGACTACACCCCTCGAAACACGCACTTTCGGCTCCCTCGACTGTAGCACGTACTATCCCGTTTGTTAGTTCTGTAGATGTTCGTGGGCATACCAGCGGAACGATTGATAGGAGATCAATCGGGACGGATGTATCAGAGCTTCACAGGACTGACTCCGATTGAATGCATGAAGCTAGCAGGCTCTAGCGACTAATGGCTGGATATGGAAGTGTACACACACCCTCGAAGACCCCGGATCGACAACAATAGGAAAGCCATGGTAGGAGGGTCGTGGTCGGGTCAGCGTCGCGAATTACCGTGGTTCGTGACGCCGTAATCCCCTGTCCATCGTTTAGCATAGTCGTAGCTGTATGTAGGGTCGGCCCCCTTAGTGAGAGCACTCCAAATTCGAGCGCATTGGGGCACTACGATACGCAAATTCCAACTTGCCGTCGCATTCAATGACGCTGTATGGAGACCATAAACAACTCCGAGTCGCTGAATCAGCCATGTAGACCACTAGAGTGCCTACTATCATGTAGGGTACACCAATACCCTTTGAACGAAATCTAGATCTAGCTGTGAACTGCATGCTTGCGTCACGAGAAGCCATAAACGGAGGAGTCATTGTGCAAGAAAGAAGTTATAGGTTAGTCGGGAAGGTAGATCAGAGACGGTTTGAGAACCGGATTGCCTCGCGCTTACACCACGTCCACTGTCACAAAATAATCTGAAATTGCATAGCCTACGGAAACGAATATCACGTAGACACAAACCCGACTCAAAATGACCGCACGGTCATTTCTTCCCAGAACGGGCGCCGCCGCCAGACCGCAAGCTTGAGAAAGCTGGCCAAGCGCGCCACACCGGTAAAGAAAAACCTTCCAGTTGTTCATCTCGAACTCGGTGTATGTCGCCTCGACGAGGACCTGAGGCAACAAATGGGTCAAAAGCAGGATGAGAGGGGAAATGACATGCGACTCACGACGGTCCCAATGCCACTCGAATGAATCCAAATGCCACTGCGGACATGCGCCATTCGCAAACATCCGACCGACACGATCGCGACCTTCCCGCGGCATAACTGGAACCTCCGCAGTCGATTTGCCAACGGAGAGGACGATGTCGGGCTGGCGTGACAAACCGCCCCCGCCCGGATGCACGACTTCCACGATGTCCAGGAGGCGAGCAAACGCATGTGGAATGTCGCACACTTTCTGAATCGCAGGGAGCAAACGGCCGCTGTGTAAGATCGCATCGACATCAAGCTCGCCCGTAAGGCAGTTGCGGGCGACGAGATCAGGAAACATTCCCTCAGCTATCTTGGCCAGATCGTGTGCACTGAACCGCCAGCCACACCATAACTTGGGTGGAACGACAGCCGGGATAACCTGCCAGTGTCTTAAGAGATAATCCGGGATGTGATCAAAAGGGAGGGGCTGCTGCAAAGAGTTGCGCTCGAATTGCTATCCAGGATCAGCTGAGAACACGCAAAGGATAATGTTCGACTTACGGCTCGTGGGCTGCGACAGTTTTTCAAGGGAGAAAAGAGAATGGGAATCACAATAGTGGGGATGTGGTTTGGGTCAGACATGAACTACAGCTTGCGCAGGAGGTTTGGGACTGACGCTTATAAAGGCACTGCTGCCACAAGACCTTTCGTTGAACGAGAAGAACCACAGTCCCACGGCAAAGTCCACAGCATTCCCGAACCGGCTCGTAAAAGAGCCTCTTTCCTACGGAAGATTCCATATACCAGTATCCCTGGACCAGGAACGCCAAGTCTCCGTGAGCTAGGACGACTTCTGAGGCCCGTGTGGTATACCCGCAAGCTGTCGATCTCATCAAAGGGGGTCTACATTCCAAAAGACAGGTGGAGAGATTTGGAGTGCTTGGTTAAGACCACACGATAACACGGCCCCAGCCCAGGTGGTCACGTACTAGGCGCACCGCTCCATCCAGAGCTATGTAGGACTAGTCCGTCGAGGGAAAATCGTAATTGAGACTTTATGTAACACCAGAGGCGGTGGTCAGAATTTTTCAACAGAGCAAAAGCTACCAAGGTGCAGTTGTATGGGACATGTGGAACAGAGTAGTGGACAGGGTGTAAGTGCTTCGTCGACGCGATGGGTTGCCAAAGGCTCGAAGGGCATTCATCTTACGGTCTCGGTCAAGCAAAAGATGATTAAGTAAGTTGTGAGGTCGAAGGGCATGACGGGTCCTGTCATGCCCTCCGATCCAGTGCTGCGCGGTCAGTGTCCGAATTAAATACCGAAGTCGATGATTTTGATGGCAGTCAGAGTCACGAGTCACGGCCAAACACGACTGATGATTATTGCAAGAAGCAAAACGTTAGTCCCCTGGAGCAAAAAACGAGCTTCAACTTTCAGCTGTAGGAATGGGAGCGGGCGTAATTTGGAGTTGCCCCAAATGGGAAGAGGGAGGAGCGGAGACGCAGGCTCAGAGCAAGCCCGGCAGGGACTGTCACGCGTTATGTCTCGCTCACACTACAGACAGCCAGGTCAGCCAAAGTGTGCCCTGCTACTAAGGCAGCTGAGTTTTCTGGAGTTGGTAAGCGAACAGTTTGTCGCATCTGTGCCAAGGCTCGCTCGACCGGGCAATATCTTGAGAGTTAAGGAGGGAAGGAGCAGTGCAGCAGAGCAGCGCCGTGCACGAACTTGAAAGGGATGTGACGAGTGACATCCTGTCCTTTCCCGTTCGGGTAACATCTAATTACGCCCGCTCCAATCCCTACAGCTGAAAGCTGAGGCTCGTTTTTTTGCTCCAGGGGACTAGCGTTTTGCTTCTTGCAATAATATTGTGTCCAGTCAGTACTAGTGGCGTCGCCTTTCGCGCGTGACCGTCTTTCGCATGTGACCCGGACCAGTCATGTGCCTTCAAGTTGGTCTATAAAAGCTAGGGTCAACATTGTCCCTCCCCGACTTTCCACACCTTCATTGCCGCTTTCCATTAGTCAAAATGCCTGTGAAAGAGATCCTTTTTGCACCTCGAGACCGTCGCGATTATTATACTTCCGAGGTACGCCTTGTTGCTTATGCCTCCTGATCTCGTCTGACTTGCGTTTAGGACATAAAATATATATCAACCCAGCAGCCGATACCCTTCGATGATGTACCGGTCTACCTCGTAGGGAGGCCCACCCCAACCCTTAGACCGCCCAATCTTTGGTGCGGATGGCGTCTTGGAGGCGAAAAGCTGGTCAGGGTAGCACAAGAGAAGCTCCCTGGATCTATTACCTACGACGATGTCACTGGCGAGATTCATTATGTCGAAACACTTACGAATGGGCGCCTAATTTCTGCGATTCGAGAGGCCTGTCAGATTCCGGAAGAGTATGTTCATCTTCTGCGCATCGCTATGGCTGTACGTCCTGGCACCGACAGGCCTCGTCGCGACATCGACGAGGTCCTTTGTGTCGGGTCGACAGAGGCAGGAGTCATGCCACAGGATGTATGGGAGCGTGTTGGGCACATGTTTGCCGATGGCGCAGAACCAGAATTTCATCTTGACTCATGGCGTTGTTTTTGGAGTTGTACAACACGTGAGCCATTATTTTGTCCTCGTATTCTGCAACTGATCGATCGTTCGAATAGCACCAGAGGACGAGTCGGATGAGGACGAGTCGGATGAGGATGAGGATACTTCAACTATCTCTGCCGCGTGAGCCACCGATAGGCGCCGCGATACCTGCTTAAGGCTGCTACTTTGTCGAAGTTTGCTTCTATCCGAGCGTCCCACGAAGAGAGAGTTTCTGTGCGCGCCTTCGTAAATGTGCAAATATGCTATTTACTGCGGTCCTGATTTCTTATGGATTTTGGATTTGCACGGATAGAAAGATGGCAAGGTTGTGCGTGTTCGCCTGGTGAATGCCTGCAGGATAACGATTAAGTAGCTGAACGAGTCGAGACTACGGCTGCCGAGTTGAGTGATCAAAGGGGCTATTGACACGTCACGCGAGACGCCACAGCTGATGATCGATGAGTGTTCGACGTTGACACCGGGCTTTCCCATTCTTCAGAGGCCGGAGCCAAGGTCCAGCCGAGCGGAGCCGCCAGCCACTGCCGCACGCAAGCGACACAGCGCGAGCGCACAGTTCTCATCCCGCATAGTTTTTCGCCTTCCCCCATCTGCTCGCCGCAGTGTCCTTTGAATTCCCTGCCTCGCCCCTGTACACACACCTTGCATCGCTCTTTAGTCCTCCTCCCACCCTTTTGTCGTGTACATACAGTCCCTGCCCTATGTCATGTTACCGTCTGTCCAAGGTGGAGACCATGAACAGCCGCCGCCTCCCACTGCGAGCGAATCGTGGTCCATGGTCGAGGGCTCGACCCGGGCCGCGTCTGTCCTGCCACCGCCGGCCAACCCAACCCTACCGAGCTCGCAGTGGGAAACGGTCGCCATCAGAGACAAGGTTGGAATCTGGCAGACTGGATGTTACTATCGTGGTCGCATCGGATGAATCTTATGAAAGGTGCCCGGGCCGCGCGCCGGGAGACCAACTAGGGTTGCCACTGACCATGTTGCTCGTCAATGAATTCGGCACCCTATGCATGGCCGGTCCTCACCACTTTTTTTTGCACATTCTCATGAGAGTCATAGTGTGCTATTGTCCCTACTTCCTCCGACGAGAAGGAAGCGATGGTCTCGTGCTAGTACTAGTGGCACTATTGTCGCAGAGATCGTTAGATATATAATGCTTGGGGCATTTGCAAGCATTTGAGCCCGCTCTTTGAAGACGGTGCAGTTGTCCACACTCGTACTGCAGGATGTCTTCTCATGCCCGCAACGTCACCAAGGAGCATGTTTCCACTCCTGCTGTATCCCAGCCGGCGTTGCTCAAGGTGTGTGCCTCCTACCAGTGTGGCATCAACGCACAGCTGTTAATGGCATGCATAGGAGCCTGCCAGTGATGTTCGTCTACTTCCTGATCTCGACGAGCTGTGGAACCCACGGCCATTTCTCTACGACGAGGATCATGCCGAGTCCTTGCTCACCCAGCTGGAACGCCTGTCCACCCAACCGCATGAAATCCCTTACTACGGATTTTTTTCGAGCACGGTCGTCCCCAGACTCTGTTCACAGTACACCACGGCCAGCCAGGCAAAAACCCGTTTCCGGCTCGAGAGCGAGTCTCAGTCTGAGCTCATTTTCCCACTGAGCTCGAAACAACGCGAGCGCATCCGAGATGCAGACTTTACGCCCTCAGCCAGTAACCATCCAGAGCCTGTGCTCCAGCATCAAAGGCCTGCTCGCAAACCTCGCAAGCCAAAAAAAGGAAAGAAGGCCAAATTTCCACCCCTTAACAAAGAAATTCATGATCTCGATGAGAACAGTGCCGGTGAGCTGCGATATCCTGAATCGTGCACACTAGGCGGCTCGAAAACTGAGTACCCTTCCCTTAGCTCTCTCCTTCAAGCACCGCTACGTGACCAACAGAGGACCGCCGAAGGATCGTTCGACCCCTCGGACGAATCCGACGCCTCTTCCCGACGACAATACTCCTAGCTCAAGCTCTCCACCCGTCACTATAACGACTGTCATGACACCCACCACCCCTCCAGTTTCTGAAGCTTCATCGGCTTCGGATCCAGCCATTAACCCATCCTTGCCTGTTCTACCACAGGACACGAAGCTTCGCCTACCGCGTGAGGAGAGGCTCATTCGGTACGCGGATGGCATGATCTATATTCAGGAGAGAAGGGTGTTTTCGACGACTCCACTCGGTGCACATCGCCAGCGGCAACCGGCCCTATGCGTAGAGCTCAAGGTTCCCACCTGGCCTTCTGACGTCGTTGGTCCGTGGGGGTGGGAGATAAGCGGCCTATCCGCTTCCGAGGCCATCAGCGATGCCTTGCCACAGATTGTACAACAAGTGCAATTCATCTTTAATACCCATTCGACACTATCAGGTCTTTGGGCGTGTGGTGTCGCCGGATCCTGGTCCATCTTCTACAGGTTTGACCGCGCTACGACCCCCCATGTGGACGTGAACAATCTCAGCAAGGATCACGGCTATTTTCACAGTGCCCCGGGGCCAAGCAGGGATGGTAGCCCGACTAAATACGCACAGGACATACCTGTGTTCGAGACGCCGCCCATCCCAATCGTTGACTTGGACGGCAGCTATACCGACACGTTCAAGAGGTATTGGCACTTAGCCATGAAAACGTCGGAAGTACAGTGGGATGACAAGGAGCCTCGAGACGCTGCAGCCGCTAGAGATATTTTTGATGATTTACATATCCAGATTGTTCCACCACTCCCGACGTCTCGCCAGCCCTCGCAGCAGGCTGACGTCGAGGTCAGTACCTCGTAGATCATTTCAGTTCGCTATTACATTGGCCCTCCCCTTTCTGTCTTAGCGTCCTGGGATGATTGCGAGCGTAGCGAGCAATCATCGACTAGGGATAAACTCAGTTCACGTGACGTGGTCGTGCAATCCGGGGGTCAGCGCTGCTCAGCGCAAAGGATGAAAACATGATTTTCTTTCTACTAAAAC
>MU273545.1:0-106099 GCA_022160365.1 Vararia minispora EC-137
GAGGGCGCGGAAAACATCAGTGTGCCGATTCCTGGCTGCATAGTGCAATAAAGTCGAGCCATCGTCAGCTTCGGCATGAACATCTGCACCATGCTCGATAAGGATGCGGACGGTCTCTGCTTGCCCATACTCGGCTGCCATGTGCAATGGAGTTCGGCCGTTGGTCGTCCGAGCATTGACGCCAACATCATGCTTGAGGAGGGCGCGGAAAACATCAGTGTGCCGATTCCTGGCTGCATAGTGCAATAAAGTCGAGCCATCGTCAGCTTGAGCATAAACATCCACATCATGCTCAATGAGAATTTGAACGGTCTCTGCTTGCCCATACTCGGCTGCCATGTGTAATGCAGTTTCGCCGTTAGTCGTCCGAGCATTGACGCTAGCATCATGCTTGAGGAGGGCGCGGGAAACATCAGCGTGCTGGTTTTTGGCTGCGTAGTGCAATGCAGTCGAGTTACCGCCAGCTTGAGCACTGGCATGAACATCTGCACCATGCTCAATGAGGATGTGGATGGTCTCTGCTTGACCATACTGGGCTGCCACGTGCAATGGAGTTTGGTCTTGGGTCGTCCGAGCATTGACGCTAACATCTTGCTCAAGGAGGACACGGACAACATCGACGTCCGAGAATTGAACTGCGTAGTGCAATGAAGTTGAGCCGTCGCCATCCTGAGCATCAACATCTGCGCCGTACTCGATGAGGATGTGGGAAATCTCAGCTCGCCCATGCCTGGCTGCCACATGCAATGGAGTTTGGCCATCGGTCTTCCGAGCATTGACGCTAACATCTTGCTCAAGGAGGACACGGACAACATCGACGTCCGAGAATTGAGCTGCGTAGTGCAATGAAGTTGAGCCGTCGTCAGCCTGAGCATGAACATCTGCGCCGCGCTCGACAAGAACATGGACTATGTCAATGTTCCCCCTTTGAGAGGCGAGGTGCAAAGGGGTCAAGCCATCCTTCTCTCTAGAATTGACATCCGGACCGTACTTGAGGATGAGGTTGACCATTCGGATATCTCTAGAACGAGTAGCTCCACAGAGTGCTGGACATCCCTCTAGATTTAGACCTGGGTTCGGCAGCGACAATAAGAAATGTGTGTGCTCATGAAGAGCCAAGTATGCGGATGCATAGAGGGGAGAAGTCTTATCGAGGTGGGGGTCGAAGTAGGTCTTTCGCCTCCATGCTTTGATCCAAGTAATAAAAGAAGGGGAGTCCGGATGGAGGAAGCGACGCAGAGCAATCTGGATGCCGGCCTCAACTAAGGGTGCTGCAATGTGCCCATCCCAGTGTTGAGCTGCATAGCTACTTAATAACAGATGAGATGACCTGGGGGAAAGGAGGGTGGCAAGGCACATTTTTGATAGTGTGAGGTGGGCCCTGGTCGCGTCGACGTGGTAGAACCTAACCTTGCTGTCGGTGCTCTCCGAGAGCAATCGGTCCGAAAGCAGATATTCCTGCACCGAAAAGTGAACAAACTGCACAATGGTGCGACCAAAAACCTTTACTACTTCGATGAGGCTGGAACAGATTTGAAGGAGGGAAGATTCTGGATTACCCGGACGCAGATCAGGATGAAGCTCGACATCTGAGCCAAGATCAAAGTTGACAGCGAAGATCTCTGCTAGCTCCTCCACCGAGAGCGGCCGCTTCGCAAATACGATGCACTCGAAGACGTGAAGTAGGTGGGGTGCATCGGCATGGTTAACATCAGCGAGAACACGGTCGTATGTCTCATTGATGGAAGTAGGAAGAGCTTTCAGTGCCTCTCTGACGTCGCCTGGGCGAGTGCGACAAAGAGTGCGCAGCTGTAATGTCACGTACAGAAACCTATTTTGGTCAGGAACTGGTCAGCGTCACGACGAAGATGACAGGTAGACTGTGCTTACATTCCGCCTGCCTTGGAAACCAGTTCCGTAGCAACTTCTTCCTTGAGCGCCGGAGACCAGTCCCGGTAATCGGTTACTGCCATATCACTCGAGAGCTCATCCCGAATGAATGTCCGAATAGCCTCGGCCTGAGCATCTGCATCGTGAAGGGCAAGATCATAGGGGACAAGAGGGACCATGAGCTCTCGTATGTCTTGTTCAGGGCGGCTAGTGATAAGCAAGCGTGCGCCGTGTGATCCCAGCGTGCGAAGGCGGCTGAGGAGAGGACGAAGGATGCGGTGTCTCGGCTCCTTGTCCCGAGCGTCGGGCCATTCATCGAGAGCATCCAAGATGATGCATACTGGTCCAGACTCCTGCAGCATATCCTTGAGACACAGCGTGAGAGTTGCTTTATCCGCGTGTCCGACTGTGTCAGAATGAGACGAATGGAATTTGACGAGGCGAGAGTGGAGAGATTCCGATCGTTTTCCAAACTGAAGCACAAGGGAAGCCAGGAGGTCGCGTTCATTCTGCTTGCTCGGGTCGCGAAAGTCAAAGTAGAAGAATGCAAACATTAGTTCAGGATCCCCGAGAAGGGCATCGATGATAGATGAGCTGTGACAGACCGTCAGAGTTGCAGAGAGCACCATGCTGCGTCGCGCACCAAAGGACACTCTTTCCACTTCCAGCTATGGGGCGGAAACATGAGATCATACACATAACAATCTGAAAAATCCAAGCACGTACGCTTGCCGTAGATCCAATACACTCCATCTTCACTACTTTCCCATTCCTTGAACTTCTCGCCGAAGATCCACTCGGCAGTCTGCCTTGACTGCCGCAGATCGCGGAGATGGTCGTGATTGAAGAAAGGATTGGGGGCGGAAAGCCATTCGGCGATCCTGTGGTCGACTGAAGGCGCGTGTGAGATGTGCAGGTCTAGCAAAAGCATGGCTTACTTTGAAGCTCCTGCACCGCTTTCACTCCCGCTTCAACTGTTGGGACGCCTCGCTCAGTGAACTCTGGACACAAGCAAGGCAATGACGCAGATCGTACCTTTGTCTGTTCCCAAAGCGGCCCGCTCCGCAGCGCTCCTCGCTGCCTCCGCATTGACCTTCGCTGCTTCCGCATTGACCTTGGCTTCGAGTCCCGCGCGGCGAGCGTCAGCTAGAGCTCTTAGCTGTTCATCCTGCGTGAGAGCGTCCAGCCGCGCCAAGGCATCCGCAATGTCCTGTTCTCCCATTAGGCGCTCGAAAAAATGCCCTACAATGTGTCGGGCGCTTTATTGATAATCACCGGGAACACGAGGGGAACGAGTACTCACGCACACGGTTTGGAACTCGTGCTTGGATCTGCCGAATAGTGCGATGCTTGCTAACGTTCCTTTCCAGGTACTTTGTGACCAGTGCAAAGACACGGAGCAATTCCGCAAGGATCCGCACCAGGATCGCGGTTAGCCCGTCGGTGTCGGGTGCGACGGGTGCAGCCAGGTGGACCGTGGCGCGGTTGAGAAAGGATCCAAGCTTTGTCATGAGCTTCTCCAATCCATCGTATGCGTCGCTAACTCCCTTTGCGGCCTGCATGTTACAGACAACAGTCGCTTAGGTAGCGGCATAGAAGACAAGGGAAACGGACGGACAGAGAGTAAAACGCCGAACCCTACGAAGATAGCCTTGCCACCGGGAACACCCTGTAGAAGATTTATAAGATAACAATCGAAAATACGGCGTGCTGCACAGACCGTAGCATTGGCGACCTCTGCCCCGGTGTCGTTGAAGAGCTCTACGACACGCACAAATGGGGCGAGATAATCGCGGATCTTCTGGCCTTTTTCGCGGAATGCTTTGAACTTGCCTTCTTCCTCCTCCAAAATCTTGTATATATCTTCTGTAGTCTTGCATGCGGTGAGCCGATCCCCGAGCGAATTCTTTGGAAACTCGTGGCCGACAATGTCTTTATAGGTTTTGAATGCGTCTTTCCATAGATTTTCGATACTAGGAGCTTCCAGCGGCGGAGAATCGGTCGACATGATGATTTAGAAAAGCTTCGAGGCGAGCAGAGTAAGATGTGGGTGGACGGGAGTGACGACGATGAGGGTTGATAGCAACCTTCGCTGAGTGTAGGAACAGAGGAGGGAGTGCAGTTCCGTGTCAATTGCGAAGGCACAGCTGAGGGGGCGTGCGAGAGTGTACGAGCCTGTGACCTACCTGCAGGACGAGGCGCTGTCAGATATCAATGCCAGGCTGTGTCCTCGAGTGTATGCGCGTCTAGATTGCAAGTTATGCGACGAGCCTGAGCGTGCAATACTAGTAGTAGTAGTAGTGGTAGCCGGTACCAATTCATATTCGGAGCATACAGTAGGTAGGCAAGCTAGCCGGAGTTGTTTTGTGACATCTTTGAGCTTTCTGTTTGCTAAGTCTCCTTGCATGCAGCGTGTGTGTCGCGAGTGAAGGATGGGATGCACATATATATCTGAGGATACTGTAGCTGACTCGGACGAGCTTGAGATGAAGTCATGTGAAGACGCGCGCTACTCCGCAATCAGCTGTACTGTACTGTGGGACTCGGTTCGTGCAGTGTTTTGCGGTGTGCGGAATGTTCGACTAACTCACGACAACTCTTTGCCTTCCACGCCACCTTCTACATCCTCGGAATCTGTCTTCGGGCTTTCCGTGCTTCTGCCCCTGCTCATCGATCATCCCCCCTTTCACCATGTTTCTCTAGCATGTCCTCCCTCATGCAGTCGCCGTCTGATCTCTCTGCTCGCGCCCCTGGTCCTCCGAATCCCCATCAACCGTCCTTCAACAGCAACCTAACGCCGCCACGCACTGCCCTTTGAGTGCTGCAGAATCGTGCGTCATCGATGCACCCCGCCCCCCGCTCTCAACTGTCTCCTGATTCCACGCTCTCGCCCACCTGTACGCCGCTTCCGCCGCGTTGGCCAATCGCATTCCACTGATGTTCTCTACTCCCTCCCGCCTGCGCTAGCTCACCGCCCTTGACCACGAGATCCTCGACCATCCACACCGCCGTCTCCCGTCCTGTGGACAGGGACCACTGGTTTCCCAAGGATCTCACCTACGCCACGCGCCCGTCTCGGCGTCTCCATGTCCCCCGTCTCCGGCGTCTCCCTCTCCCTCTGAACCCTCTTCCCTACACTCACATTCGCTGATCCGCTGCTCACCCATATGCTCTCCTGCCGCCGGATCGTCGAAGCGTCGTATAGCCCGCAACAGCGTCGTGCGTCCTTGCCCGTCCTCGTTTCCTTGTATTCTGCTCACTTGCATCACTTCAGCAGTGCATTACCACTAACAGTTGAGCCTTACGTCGAAGACTATTGACCGGTCTCAAACTTGCCTCCCTTATGTGTGTGTGTGCGTTCGATTCTAGTCGTTCGCTTCCCTCACTCACATCCGTTGATCCGCCTAGGCGTGGCATGGATCTTGAATCCCGTCCCGCTGCCACTTGAGATGCTCGTCATCTTCGAAACGCCGCCGATGCAAGACTTGACCGGCCGAGCACAGAACTCCAGTGGACGGGCAATTCCTCGCCGACGGACCATACACGAGTCACTCGAAGGCTAAGCTCAAGTCTGCTCCGCTACAGCATGCTCTGTGCGGGAACCAATCACTGGTGTGGCACGGTACATGCACTCGAGCAGGACCCGGTACTGATCACTGGACCTACGACGCTATATTTTGTTACTCTTGTAGTAGGTGTTCGCTCCAGGGGTTGCTTCACGCATTCGCGCCTTATGCTCAGACGGCAGGATTCGAATAGACTGCGTCCTATCGGGTCTGACGGCGTCGCCCGCTCTGGCTGGAAAGTGCTCGGAACGTGTATCCAGGACCTTGTTCTTCAACCTATTGTGCATGTGCGAGGCCTACACGCTCCTTTTCTCGCTTTCTTTTCTTGTCCTGGACTACGATGCCCACGAACCGGAAGGACCAACCGACCTCTGATGCGCGCACAGCCTTCCGGCCTTTCGAGATCTCCCCCTCGTCGTCTAATGTTGGTGACAACGTCCTCGTCCCCGGACTTATCCGACACACATCCGTTGGCCTGTGTACCACAGCTCAATTGTGGAAGGGATGCCGTTTCCCGGGATACCACTGTTTCTTGCCCGTACGTCTCGCCCTGAACGTCGGCTGGCCTAGCAGATCTCAAGGCACAATAGCATGTCCTTGGCGTGGAGGATTTCCCTGTCGGCTGACGTGCAGCTCGATGTTATGAACGCATTTCCAAACGTTGAAACAAAGTTTCCGGACTTAGTTCCTTGGACTGGGAACCGAGCTCGACGCAATGAATACCGACATCTCCGCCCATTTCGCCTCCGTGAGGAGCTACCCCTGCCAACATAGACCTTTTGAAAAGCCGTCTCATCGGCATACGCTTACACTAGGTTTCTTTTCTTTTCAGTTGGACATATTTCTGCATCTTGTAGTCGAGCTCATACAAGTGTATGCAAACCCCGCGATTGTGCAGCTCTTTTCAGCACGCTCAAAGCAATGCAATTGAACCGCCATTTTTCTGTGTGTTACGTCTATACCATGCTAAATGATGGTGCAGGTAATTTGTAGTTCCAATTTTAGCTGTCCTGTACACTGTGGTTTCCTGTCGTTTAGCTGAGCATTCACGTCAGCGCCGGGATTAAGAAAATCGCGGATTGTCAGCGTTCCCGAGGTGAGTTGCAAAGAGGAATGCTGCCAAGTTGTCGTTGTCCTAAGCATTGATGTCCATGTTGTTTTTGACGAGGATGTCCCCGCTATCAGCCGTGTAGGGCATCATGGTTGAATGTCGATAGGGTGAAGTCATAGAAACGCGTACGCCTGGACTTGTCAGCTCACGTGCGGAACACTCGGCTCTGACGATCTGGAGAATTCCTCGACGCCTAACCTGCTCTTCGGCCCACTTTTCTCCCCCGTACACCTACCCAATCAGTATACCCTGCTCCCATTCCACTTCCTGCACTTCTTGCCGCGCGCCCGGCCTGCTGATTTCCTGTCGCTCACGATTCTTCGCAAGAGCCTGATACGGCCGGCGCTAGCACGACTCCTCGACACCTGACGACTCGTGTGTCGTTCTCGTGCTCTGTCCTACTTCTCAAATGCATTCTGAGGCTGTCTACCCGCTCGCAAGCAGCTTCTTTCGTCTTCCCCGGAAACGTCCCGCACGTCGTCACTATTCCAAAGTACGTGCACTAGCTTGCGAGTCGTGATCGTGTCATAGAAGTAGTCCTAACAGCCGACTGTTCAATTTATGTATCCCCCTACTTCTGTGCACTCGTATCCACTCCACTCCTCAAGGTTGGCGCCATTTTACGCAACCACACCGTTGGCGAAGGGCGCTCACTGCCAAGCAACCCTTCACTGCACGCCTTATCCCCATCCCTTGCTCCGTTCGTGTCTCCTTAGCTTCTGAAAACCCATCTTCGCGTTAAATAGTATCGATCAGTAGCGTTCCGGGACCCTCGCATACCCCAAAATACACCCCGCTTTGGCAGATCGACTCACCCGTCATCGTCCAGAATAGCGCATGTGTCCATGCACGCGCACAGTTCCATCACGCTACCCTCCTGACGGACATCCTACCAGCCCGTTACAAATATAACCCATTCAAGCTTCATCTCGGTGGCTATATCTCGCCCTCGATACTTCCCTAGTATGTACACGCATCCCATTATGCACCCCCTGCTTGCATGCACATCTCACTTCCACGCGCAGTGGATTCCGTGCCTCGTCTCACTGTCCCTCAAAGACTTCTCCTCGATGCGGCCCTGATCTATCACTCAACCTTCTGACAGCGGTGATCTAGTCCGCGAAGCATGGCTTGCCTGGGCACCGTACGCAGCAAACGCGAATGTTGGCTGCAAGGATGCCTCGCCGCAATGCGCTTTCCCCCAACGATCAATACTACTGGCGCGGCACGACACATACCAATGGCGACTTCGTGCGCATATGATGGTATGACTTATGCAAACCTTACGAGAGGTTCTCACATAGGCCCCAGCGCGCTTTGTGGACGCACGCTGTACCCGATATCCGTCTGCAAACTTGGATAGAACTTGCTCTGTTAGAGCGGCTGACACTGCAACCTGAGTTCTATCGGGCCTATCGACGAGTGCGAGGCCCAAATGGCAGTCGGGAAGCCGTTGCAAGTGCCGAGGAGCTCCTTACGTTCGACGTCCAGGCTCACGTCGATGCAGGCCAGGTCTAGAGGGAAGATATGCTGCTGTAAAGAGAGTGTGCGCTCACATACCCGTTGCTATGGACTGTGTATGTGCGAGCAAACAATGAAACACATTTTAAAGGCGGTCGAGGCGGCGAAGTCCTGTGAACGGGCGCGTTAGGACGCAGGCTGCGGAGTGCCCGGCTGGCAGACGACGACTTACCTGCCTCCCACGTCTTCTTCGATTCGACCTCGAACCAGCTACAGACACGCAGGGTATCGTAAACACAAAGGGTGCTTGTGAGAGTAGTATGCGATCAGATGCAATTGAGGATGGTCGCCAAGATGCGTCGGACTCGGTTCGCAAAACACCGGACCGACAAACAGCGCCAGCGTCAACAACAGGTCCGCTTCCATGATCCGCTCCTGCGTCAACTTTCCAGTTTTCCTCCCCTTTCTGCACCTGACCTGTCCGATCGCGCCCTGGGTGTTTCCCCGCAAGAATCGAGTAACGCATACACTGACCCCCTACACGGTCCCTTCTCCCGATCCATCCCTGACTCTGCCCTCCCGCCCGCAGGCCACATCGTCCAGTCCCATCCCACCCGCCATCACCGCATTCCCACTTGCTCGCATCAGCTCGCGACTACCATGCCGATCGCTAGGCCCGCGACCATGCACGCCGTCGTCTCCCGCGTCGTCGACACCAGCTGCCTCCTCCGTAGCCCATCCTTCCACGCTATGCCCCTCGTCTTCTCTCCCGTGCCCTTCTCCTCCCCTGCGTCCCCCTCCCTGAAATCAAACATTTCGGTCCATAACGCAGCAACTCCCTCGCATATCTCCACGTCGCTGATGGCTTAGCGCGAGACTCGCGAATCAGCTTTGTTTCACTTGAGGGCGTCGGCGCCTGGAAGAATGTTGTACGTGTTCCCCTGCATATCCTCACACCGCTGATAGATTCATCGCCCACAGAGTGTTCACAGTCGTCCTCTCGAGCTCGTACCTAGCTGATCGTCCGCCTCTTCAGAATCTCCTTCACATATACACTGGCACGCTCCGGCTTTCCTCACTGCCTCCATCCATACTTACTTATCTGCTCGCCGCCGTACAGTCACTGTACATCTCACGCCCTACTCCTCCCTCGCTCGAATCTCTCGCTCTCGACGCGCTACCGACGCACGACGTACCTAGCCAACAACGGGACTTCAGTTGGCCAGAATCACTCACTTACAAGCCGCACGCAGCCGATGCGAGAAGACCCGTTGCAAAGCTGCCTCGCTGCGACATGCTCTTCCTAGCAGTCCCTGCCGTTGACACGGCATAGCGTGTACCCAAGCATAATCGATGCGCACATTGGATGCGCGGCGCGGCGTTTGCTCTGGTGCTTACAAGAGATTTTGTACATGCGTCCCTGCGGGCACGGTGTATGTACACTGTATCTTATCCTCTGACAGCATAACTATATCCAATTGGACTCCGACAGACCGTCCGGTGTTGCACGGCTCACGTTTTCATAGCTCGACTGTCGAGTGCGAGTGTGCGGGTTTGGTAGGTACGACGTCGCTGGCACGTGCTCGGGCTCTGTGTCAACGACCTCACCCTTGGCCCATTGCATGTGCGAGATGGCTATGCGTCCAGTCTTACTCCCGCTTTTTGAGTTTTTGGCTGTACGGCTCGTAATCGGTGGGACTAACAGGTTTTTGATTGGTGCACCGGCTCCCTGCTTCCTGGTTCTCCATTCAGCTTCCAAGACTAATTCTCTAGACTGTGCGCTCAGCCCGCAACAGATTGACACGTGCATACTCGCTATTGTATTATGGCTCGGGTGCGGGAAAGGTACTGCTCTCAGGGTGCTTCTTACTCGTACGTCCCATCGCGAACGTTGACTCTTCCGGCGGACCTTGACATACGACTGCAAGCCATCGGTGCCATGGGCCCACACTTGCCGACTATGCTCGGCCTCATGATTGCGGTCACAAACCCTCGGGCCAAGATCCTCCAGTTCGACGTGAACACCGATATCTTCATCAAGCGCGCCTTCGCGACGGACTGCCCCATCCCACTCTGGCCATTGTGAATACTTTCACCCTGCCTCGTCAATGTATCCTCATACTAATTTCGTTCAACCTCCAACTAGATGCATTCTTTCGCTCCGTAACCAGGCTTGTACAAGCATATGTAAATGCCGTATTCATGTACATCTTTCAGACACTCAGAGACCCTACATTCGGTATTCAAGCGCTCAAGTCTGCGATATCATTCATAAATTCTCTAGTCTGAGAGGAAAGTGTTCATTAGCCTTCAGCCGCAGATGGCAGAGAGAAATGAAACGCACCCGTTCTCCCTAGGATGTCAGGATAGACGTCGGCGCCAGGTGCCGCCTAAGCTGCACTCTTATGATCGACAAGGAGGCTGGCTACCTTGACCCGACCAGCCTTGACCTCATCAGGATAATATTCCCTGTACCATGAATTGCCCAGCGCAATCTCCAGCGCGGTCTTGCCTTCCTTGTCCCGGACGTCGACATCCGCGTTATGTTCGAGGAGGACGCGCGCAGAGTTGAAGCATCCCCAATACGCAGCCTTATGCAAAGCAGTTCCCCCGGGTCCACCGTTGTCTTGGACGTTAATGTCCGCCCCGTGCTGGATAAGCAGGCCCGCGAGCTCGGCATGGTCTCTGTAGACTGCAAGGTGCAGTGCAGTCCGGCCATCTTTCATCTTAGCGTTGACACTTGTGGCGTTATGTTGGAGAATGATCTCCGCGATCTCAACGCTCCCTTCATCAGCTGCGCAGTGCAAAGTGGTATAGCCGTCGCTCTCCAGGAAATGAGTATCTGCACCATGCTTGAGGAGGATGTTGACAACCTCAGCGTTCCCGCTCCGGACCGCCTCCTGCAACGCCATACTACCATACCATGTCTCACACCGGGCATTGACGTCTGCACCGTGTTCGAGGAGGAGGCGGATCATGTCCCAGTTCCCCTCGCGAGCTGCATAGGTCAATGCGGTGCCACCTTTATAGCACTCGTACAGGGCATCAACATCTGCGCCGTGCTCGAGGAGGATGCGGGCAAGCTCAACGTTCCCGCTCGAGGCCGCCTTGTGCAGTGCTGTTTCACAACTCTTCTGCGGACCATCGACATTTGCGCCATGCTCAATGAGGAAGCGGACAACGTCAATTTCCCCGTGCTCAGCTGCTGCGAGCAACGCCGTCTTGCCATCCACCCCGTAAGAATTGATGTCTGCTTTGCGCTCGACAAGGAAGCGGACCGTGTCCCAGTTCCTGACTGAAACTGCGGCAGCCAATAAGGGGCAACTCCAGAGGCCGGGAGCTTCGTTGGGAGAAGGGCGGTAGTCGAACGGGGTATTAATGTGTGCGCTGCACTCAACAAGGAAGCGGACTATGTCCCAGTTACTGTTGTTGGCTGCAAGGATCACAGGGCTGTCCTCAATTGAATCGTAGTCGTTGCCGTTAACATCTGCACCATGCTTGATAAGGACGCGGACAATCTCGGTATGCCCCCTCTCGGCTGCCAGGTGCAAAGCAGTTAAACCTTTTTCCATCTCTCTGGAATTGATGGCTGCCCCATGCTCGATGACGAGTTTAACCATTTCAACGTCTCCAGAACGAACAGCTCCGCATAATGCTGGGCATTCCTCAGAATCCATGGGTGCATCCGGCATCGCGTACAGATGACATGTGTGGTCATGAAGACACAGGTACGCAGATACATAGAGGGGTGATATATTGTTGCAATACACATGGAAGGAATGATTGACCTGCTGTTTCCATGCTTTGCTCCAAGTAATGAAGGAGGGAGAGTTGGGATGAAGAAAGCGATGCAGGGCAGTCTGGATGCTGTTCTCAACAGAGGGTTTTCTGACGTGACTATCCCAGTACCGGACCGCGTAAATCCTGAAAGGTTGATGTGACGGCTCGGGTGAAAGGAGGGTGCCAAGACACATTTTTGAAAGTGTGATGTGTGCGTTGGTTGCCTCAACATGGTAGAACTTGACTTTGCTGTTGGTGCTCTGGGAGAGCAAGCGATCCGAAAGCAGATATTCCTGCACTGAGAAGTGCACAAACTGCACGATGCGGCGCGAACCAGACTCTACAACCTGGATGAGGCAGGAACAGATTTCAAGGAGGGAAGATTGTGGATCCTTCGGACGCTGATCGGGATTAAGTGCAACATCGGTGTCCAAGTCAAAGCTAATTGCGAAGATCTCTGCTACCTCGGATGCGTAGAGTGGTCGCTCTGCAAACGCGATGCATTCGAAGATGTGGTGCAGGTCTACTGCATCATCTTCATTGACGCCGGAGAGGATACGGTCGTATGTCTCATTGATGGAAGTGCTAACGACCACGAGTTTAACCATTTCAACGTCTCCAGAACGAACAGCTCCGCATAATGCTGGGCATTCCTCAGAATCCACGGGTGCACCCGGCATCGCGTACAGGTGACGTATGTGGTCATGAAGACCCAGGTATGCAGATACGTAGAGGGGATATATCTTGTTGCGATATGCGTGGGACCAGTCATCCTTATAATTGCTCTGCTGTTTCCATGCGTCGCTCCAAGTAATGAAGGAGGGAGAGTCGGGATGGAGAAAGCGACGCAGGGAAGTCTGGATGCTGTTCTCAACAGAGGGTGCTCTGACGTGGCTATCCCAGTACCGGACTGCGTAAGTCCTGAAAGGTTGATGTGACGGCTCGGGTGAAAGGAGGGTGCCGAGACACATTTTTGAAAGCGTGATGTGTGCGTTGGTTGCCTCGACATGGTAGAATTTGACTTTGCTGTCAGTGCTCTGGGAGAGCAAGCGATCCGAAAGCAGATATTCCTGCACTGAGAAGTGCACAAACTGCACGATGCGGTCGGAACCAGACTCTACGACCTGGATGAGGCTGGAACAGATTTCAAGGAGGGAAGGTTCTGGATCCTTCGGACGCTGATCAGGATTAAGTGCAACATCGGTGTCCAAGTCAAAGCTAATTGCGAAGATCTCCGCTACCTCGGATGCGTAGAGTGGTCGCTCTGCAAACGCGATGCATTCAAAAATGTGGCGCAGGTCTGCTGCATCATCTTCATTGACGCCGGAGAGGATACGGTCATATGTCTCATTGATGGAAGCAGGAAGGGCCTTCAATGCCTTCTTGACCTTGCTTGGGCGAGCGCGACAAAGTATATGCAGCTGTACTGCTACATAGAGGAACCTATTGCACATTCAATCGAAAGTCAATATTAAAGCCAAGGTGAGAGGTGAACTGTACTTACATTCCACCCGCCTTGGAAACCAGTTCCGCCGCAACTTCTTCCTTAAGCGCTGGAGACCAGTCTCGATAGTCTGTTACTGTTGTCTCTCTTGTGAACTCATCTTGAATAAATTTCCGGATAGCCTCAGCCTGAGCATCTGCATCATGAAGGGCAAGTTCATAGAGCACAAGAGGAGCCATGAGCTCTCGTATATCTTGTTCAGGGCGACTGGTGACAAACAGACGTGTCCCGTATAATCCAAGAGCGCGAAGCCGGTGCAGGAGAGGACAGAGAATGCGATGTCTCGGCTCCTTCTCCAACGAGTCTGGCCATTCATCAAGGGCATCCAAGATAATGCATATTACTCCTGATTCTTGAAGCATATGCTGGAGACATGATCTAAGAGTTGCTTCATCCGCACGCCCAACGGTCTGAGAACGGGATGAATAGAAATTTCTCAAGCGAGTGCGAAGGTGTTCGGAGCGTTCTCTGAACTGAAGCACAAGAGAGGCCAGTAGGTCGCGCTCATTCTGCTTGCTCGTGTCACGGAAGTCAAAGTAGAAGAATGCTAGCATTAGTCTGGGGTCCCCGCAAAGAGCATCGATGATAGATGAGCTGCCATAGACCGTCAGGGCTGCAAAGAGCGGTATCCAGTGTCATGCGCACCAGAGGACACTCTTTCCGCTTCCAGCTGCACAGCGCAAATATCAGATCATACGCACAGATTTCCGACAAATGTAGCAACATACGCTTGCCGTACATCCAATACACTCCACTCTCGCTTTGCTCCCATTTCTTGAACTTGTCGTCAAAGAACCAGTCGGCGGTCTGCTTTGACTTGCGCAGATCTCTGAGGCGGTTGTGATTGACGAACGGATCAGGTGCAGAAAGCCACTCGGCAATCTTGCTGTCGGCTGAGGATACGTGTGAGACTAGTACATCGGCTGATGCCCTGGCTTACCTTCTGCCTCTTTTTGCCGTTTGTCAGCTATACGTTTGCTCCATTCAGTGGGTTCCAGGAGTGGAGAGAGGGAGGCCTCAAGCATACCTTGTCCGACGACATGCTCTGTTCTCAATGCCGCTCGCCGTGCTTCAGCCACAGCCATCTTCAGCTCGACCTTAGTAAGCTCGTCCAATCGTGCCAAGGCATCTGAAACATCCTTCTCCCCCACTAGCTGCTTCGCAAAGTGCTCTACAAGGCGGTAAGCATTCTAGTCGTCTTCCAAGCAAACGGAAGATACTCACTCGCGCGTCTCGGGATAATGTGATGATTGCCGATCTTGTCACAGTTTTTCAGATACTTTGTAACCAGTGCGAAGATACAGAGCAGTTCAGCAAAGACCTTCACAAGCACCGCGGTCAACCCGTTGACATTAGATGTGGTGGGCACATCGAGATGGACCTTGACACGCTCAAGGAATGGCGCGAGCTTAGCCATTAGGGCTTCCAGGCCATCATACGCATCACTGACGCCCTTCGCAGCCTGCATTAAGTAGATGGTTGTGTAAGTAGTCGTGTAAAGCGGGTGACAGGAGTTAGACACACGGCGAGAAGAACACCAAATGCGACGAAAGGTGCTTTCCCTCCCCGGATGCCCTGCAGGAACGTGAGCTGAAGGCAATGGTAAATTAAATAGGGCGTAAAGCGCACGAGAGAATTGGCGGTTTCTGCGCCCGTGTCGATAAATAATCTTACAGCGTGCACGAACGGGGCGAGAAAGTTGCGAATCTTTTTTCCCTTGTCACGGAATGCCTGGAATTCGCCCTCTCTCTCCTCCAGGGCCTTGTAGACGTCTTCAACTGTTGTGCATGAACCTAGTTTATCCGCGAGTGGGCTTTCGGGGAACTTGTGGCCGACAATTTTTTCATAGACTTTGAACGCTTCTTTCCACAATTCTTCAATATGAGTAGAGTCGGGCGGTTGAAGGGAGTTCGACATGGTGAAACTAGCAGACTGAGAAAGGAGGGTGTACGGTGGTTCAGAGACGGTTGATGATGAGGGCTGGGTGCAACACAGGTCGGGCTGCCTTAAGGTTGGGCGGGGAGTGAGTGGGCTTCCGTACCGATTTCAATGGCACAGCCGAAGGAATGTGCGGGAAGGCATGAACCTGGGACCTACCCGCAGGACAAATCGTTGTCGACTGTATGTACTAGGGCGCATGCACGTCTAGCTTCTCTCGAGGCTTCTCTGCCTCTAGCGGCTGGATCCCGCACCCTCGAATTTCTCCACCCCAAACCTCCTATTGGACGAGTTGGTCCTGCTCCGCCTTTCCAGTACTCTCCTTGTCCTTGTCCTTGTTTGATCTCTCTGACCACGCCCCCGGCTTGCTGAGACTTCGGTCGCCTCAGACGCCTTATCCCCGCCTTTCGATCAGCTCCTGATTCTGTGCCGCCGTCTGCCCACAGGGCTGCTCTCGACCCGTCGCACGACCGCAGCCCGCGACTCGGAACCGTCGCCATTCCCATCCGCTCACATGTCAGCCCGACCGCGAGCTCTGCAACGCTGCACATCGTCGTCTCCCACGCTGTCGACATAGACCGCTCGCTCCGCAGGCCGTCTCTCGACGCTGCACCCCACCTCCGTTCCCCTCTTCTTTGACGCTTTCCTCTTCTAGACCCCCTCCGCTCGTGTTCAAGCAATTCGGCTGGTCTATCTGAACGGGACGAATACTTTGTACGAAGGGTTTTTATCCCCCCCGCACTCTCTTCCACCTGCGATCCTCTTCTGGTCCTGCCGCTCCCTTCCCTTGCCCACCCCTTTTCTGCCATGCCTCCCCTCCAGTCGGAATTTAGCCGCTCCGATCGCGTCCCCAGTTGGCCGGGCTCCCTTCGATCACCGTCTTTCCACAGCAGCCGGACCCAACCAGAGCTGCCCTCAAGTTCTGCAGACTGGTGCGTCATCCGCGCAATTTACTCCCTCCCTTCTATCGCCTCTTCATCCTGCACCCCGGCCATCTGTAGACTGCCCTCGTCGTATCCACCGGCCGCATCCCACCAATTATCGCCATTCCTGCCCGCGCGTGTTAGTTTGCGACCAGCCTTGCAATTAATTGACTGCCAACTCCTCGACCGACCGTATTAATTACCGACCGTGCCGCGGACAAGGCCCATTCGCTCATCCACGCCGCGCAATCCCGCCTCTGTCCGCCGTCCCTCCCTCATCCCCCTTCTCGGCGTCAAATGCATTGGCCCGCAATATTTTCCAGCGCCCTCACATGCTGCTGGACCGCCTAGGATTTTGTGCCCAACACGTTATAGCGACTATATCCCGCTCTGGAACATTAAGCTACTCGGATTTGCGGGAATTAACGTCGTGAGTGCTCTCGCTACCTACTGTAGCACCGCAGAGAGACTCATTCCCACCGAGTGTCAATACCAGCCTTCCGACTTGAACATTGCTGGCGGTCCACTGCCTCCTGTTGACCTCCCCTGTGCGCATATGCACCTCGTATTACGCTCGCTGCTTGCCGCTCCCGCTCATCCGCCCACACTGAACCGCCTCACACACTGCACCTCGCGCACTGCTTTGTCCTCGCTTTACTACTCCTCACTATGAGTGTGCCACCCACGTGCTACATAGCTGACCGACAAGTTTTCCTTCGGCAAGAAATGCTTGTCTATACACCACACGCGGTAGACGCAAGAAGACCCGGTGCAAGAATACCTTGCCACGACATATTCTCCTTGGGGAGTCACTGCCACTGACATGACACAACATCTACGCCCATGCTCGACCTAATGCGCATTTCGGACAGGCGGCACGATGCGTTTGAAAATTCTGACAAGAAGTTCCGCGCATGCGTCCCAACCAGTCTATCCCGTCAGTATACTCGTCAGACATATTCGGCGCACCTGCAATTGAGCTGAAAAGAAAACAGGTATTTATATTGCTCGATGAGCCCTCAGTTACGATGGCCCTGTCTTCTGTATGTCAAAACGAAATGCAGCTCGCCAACTTCGAGGCATCACTCCAGCTGTAGGTCTTTCGTCGCGAGATAAGAGACTCATGGGTACTGATGTGTGCACAGCTCAGCATCGCAGGAAGCCACTAATATCGGAGTCGAGGTCGTTGAGCTCGATACGGTTCCTATGAGCGTCTCCATCGAATGCGCCCAAGCGAAGGTAGCCTTACGAGGTCATCCTAGTTTTCACGGCCCCAACTGTACACAGTACCCATGTACGCCTCGCACTCGGTAACTGTTCCAGTACGCTCGGCTTCCCTGCATTCGGTGTTCGAATCATGTTCATTCGCAACCAGTCTAATGAGAAGATATGAACTATCGTCCCAAACGGGACACACGTCTACGCACTCATTGCTCTTGAGAGTTCCGTGGTAGATATGGAAGTGTCCGCTGCCTTGGCGTCTTTCTTGGGCTCGACAAAGAGATTGTGGTCTTCCTCCCGAGTACGCTATCTTTTGTGCAATGCAACTTTGACGAGAGCTTCTGGGGATCCATTGGGGAGGGTGACATCTTGTATGGTTTCCAGCGCTGTTTTGTCGTCACTGTCCCGGATATCGGCATTGCACTTAACGGAGGTGTGCGCACAGTCAAACTATCCATTCGACACGGCCAGACGCAGATCATGCTGTCTATCGTTGTTTTGGGAACTGACATCTGCGGTATATCAGATAAGCAAAACTGTGAGGGTGTTGTGTCTACGGTGGGCTGCAAGATGCAGCGCGGTCCGGCCATCTTCCTTTCTGAGCATTGACGTCAATATCCTTCGTATCACACTCTATGACTGGGTGAACAGCTTTGCGCTTCTTCTCGCGAGCCACATAGCGCAACACAGTCTGAGTGTCTTTTTCTTCGGAATGGCATTGGCACGCTGTAGAATCTGTCGCGAAGACACCGTACTCGTCCACAGGTTGCGATTGAGGAGCAGCTCAAGCACGCTCAGGCTCCGTGTATTCATTATTTGGGTTCTTGGCTTCCCAGTATATTTAGAGGAGAAATAGTTACTGGACTGCTAGTATAAATAGAGTGCACGCCTACGGACCCCCTGCTATGAACGCCGCAGACGTCGGTGAGTTCGCCGCTTCGGCGAGCTTTCTTATGGCTGATGCGTCTGGCGGTTCTGTATCCGCCCATCGTTGCCAGCGGGTAATGTTCTCGCCTGCGGTAGCTGGAGCCAGGGCCTCATCCTCTTTACACACGCAGAGTATTGTAAGCGCAAAGGGTGTCTGGGAGGGTGCGATGGGATGGGTGTTGAGGACGGTCGCCGTGACGCATCTGGACTAGTACTGTCTGGACTCGGTTCGCAGAACACCAGACCGACAGACGCGTCAACGCGTGCTCTTGCTCTTGCATCGACTGTCCAGCTCTTCTCCCTTTTCTGTGCCTGTCCGATCGCGCCCTCGGTGTTTCCCCGCAAGAATCGAGTAACGCATACACTGACCCCTCGTACCCGGCCGACTTGTGCGTCATCCCCGTACACGGTCCCTTCTCCCGATCCGTCTCTGACTCTGCCCTCCCGCCCGCGGGCCGCATCGTCCAGTCTCATCCCGCCCGCCATCACTAAACTCTCGCCTGCTCGCATCAGCTCGCGACTACCCTGCCGATCGCTAGTCCCGCGAGTATGCACGCCATCGTCTCCCGCACCGTCGACACCAGCCGCCTCCTCCGTAGCCGTCCATCCTTCCACGCTATTCCCCTCGTCTTGACCTTCCTCTCCCACGCCCCTCTCCTCCCCTGCGCCCCCCCCCCCTTGGAATCAAATATATCGGCCCATAACGCAGCAACGCCCTCGCATATCTCCATGTCGCTGATGGCTTAACGCAAGACTCGCGAAACAGCTTTGTTACGCTTGGGGGGATCGCCTGGAAAAATGTCGTACGTGTTCCCACACTGTCTGTCTTCATGCCGCTGACGGATTCATCGTCTACAGAGTGTTCACGATCGACCTCTCAAGCTCATACCTCACCGACTGTCTGCGACCTCCCAGCCTCCTTCGCAATTACAC
The DNA here is from genome assembly GCA_022160365.1 of Vararia minispora EC-137. Taxonomy (NCBI): domain Eukaryota; kingdom Fungi; phylum Basidiomycota; class Agaricomycetes; order Russulales; family Lachnocladiaceae; genus Vararia; species Vararia minispora. Next base: position 19,255 of record MU273545.1, read on the forward strand.
GCCCCGGCTCTCCCTGCTGACTCCATCCACCCAAATGGATCTGCCCACCACCGTACACAGTACATCTCACGCCTCGCCTCTCCCCCGCTTGAATCTCGCTCCCGATGCACTGGCAACACACAACGTATCCAGCCGGCGACGGGGCTCCGGTCAAGGAGAAACACTTGCACGCGCTCCGCACACAGCAGACACGACGAGAAGACCCAGTGCGAAGCAGCCTCTGCCACATGCTCCCCCCAGCAACCTCTACCATTGACACGGCACGCTGCGCACACCCAGGCATATTCGATGCGCACATTGGATCCGCCGCGCGACGTTTGCCTTGTTGCCTACAAGGGAGATTTTGTACGCGTGTGCCAGCGGGCACGGTGTATGCGCACTGTACCTTATTCCCTGGCAGCATAATTATATGCAATTGGACTCCGACGGACCGTCCAGTGCTGCGCGGCTCAATGTTTGCATGGCTTGACTATCGAGTGTGAGTGTGCGGGTTTCACAGGTACGACGTCGCTGGTACGTGCTCGGGCTCTGTCTTGACAACCTCACCCTTGGCCCATTGCATGTGCTACGCGTCCAGTCCTACTCCCGCTTCTCATATTTTGGGCTGTACGGCTCGTAATCGGTAGGAATAACAGGTTTTCGATTGGCGCACCGGCTTCCTGCTTTCTGGTTCTCCATTCAGCTTCCAAGACTAATTCTCTAGACAGCGCGTCCAGCCCGCAAAGGATTAACACGCGCATACTCGCTATTGTATTATGGCTCGGGCGCGGGAAAGGTACTGCTCTCAGGGTGCTTCTTGTATGTCCCATCGCGAACGTTGATTCTTCTGGAAGACCTTGACATACGGCTGCAGGTCATCGGTGCTACGGGTCCACACTTGCCGACCATGCTCGGCCTCGTGATTACGGTCACAAACCCTCGGGCCAAAATCCTCAAGTTTGGTGAACACCGATATCTTCATCAAGCGCGCCTTCACCACGCTCTGCCCTACTCACTCCAACTGCTGTAAAGACTTTCATCCTGCCCCATCGACGTATGCTCATGCTAATTCCGTTCGATTTCCAACCAGATGAATTCCGTCGTCCTGTACCAGACTCGTACACACATATGTAAATACCGCATCATTCACATCTTTCAGACACACTCAGAGACCCTACATTCGGTATTCGAGCGCTCCGGTCTGCGATATCATTCATGAATTCTCTAGTCTGAGAGGAAAGTGTTCATTAGCCTTCAGCCACAGATGGCGGAGAGAAATGAAACGCACCCGTTCTCCCTAGGATGTCAGGATAGACGTCGGCGCCAGGTGCCGCCTAAGCTGCACTCTTATGATCGACAAGGAGGCTGGCTATCTTGACCCGACCAGCCTTGGCCTGATCAGTACAATCATAGTTGTACTCCCATGAATCGCCCTGCGCAATCTCCAGCGCGGTCTTGCCTTCCTCGTCCCGGACGTCGACATCTGCGTTATGTTCGAGGAGGACGCGCGCACAGTCGAAGCGTCCCCGATACGCGGCCAGATGCGAAGGAGTTCTCCCCTCGTCATCTTGGACGTTAATGTCCGCCCCGTGCTGGATAAGCAGGCCGGCGAGCTCGGCACGGTCGACGTAGCCCGAGACTGCGCAGTGCAGTGCGGTATGGCCATATGCATCCTGAGCATTGATAGTTGTGGCATCGTGTTGGAGAATGATCTCCGCAATTTCAACGTGCCCGTGAGCAGCTGCGCAATTGAAAGGGGTCCTGAGGTAGCGGCTCTGAGCATGGACGTCTGCACCGTGTTCGAGGAGGATGCGGACAAGCTCGACATTCCCGCTCTTGACCGCCCAGTGCAATGGCGTTTCCTGACCCTCCCACAGACCATCAACAGATGCGCCGTGCTCGAGGAGGAAGCGGACAATCTCAGTTTCCCCGTACCTAGCGGCTATGAACAGCGCCGGCTCGCCACCCTTCGGGTAAGCATTGACATCTGCTCCGTGCTCGACGAGGAAGCGGCCCATGTCCCAGTTCCTGCTGAGACTCGCGTACACTAATGCGGGGCAGTCGTCGAAGTCCAAGATGTGGCTGTCGTCGAAGTCCAAGATGTGGCTGTCGTCGAAATCCAAGATGTGGCTGTCGTCCTGGGCATTAGGACATGCGCCATGCTCGATGAGAAAGCGGACTATGTCCCAGTTCCCGTACTCGGCTGCACGGGACACAGGGCTTGCAGTTGCATGGGACCGTAACGGTGAGCTGAGGCTATTGTTGTTGCGGCCATCGTAAGAAAAAGCCCGCCTTGGAAACCAGTTCCGCCGCAACTTCTTCCTTAAGCGCTGGAGACCAGTCTCGATAATCTGTTACTGTTGTCTCTCTTGTGAACTCATCTTGAATAAATTTCTGGATAGCCTCAGCCTGAGCATCTGCATCATGAAGGGCAAGTTCGTAGAGCACAAGAGGAGCCATGAGCTCTCGTATGTCTTGTTCAGGGCGACTGGTAACAAACAGGCGTGTCCCGTATAATCCAAGAGCCCGAAGCTGGTGCAGGAGAGGACGGAGAATGTGATGTCTCGGCTCCTTCTTCAACGAGTCCGGCCATTCATCAAGGGCATCCAAGATAATGCATACTGCTCCTGATTCCCGAAGCATATGCTGGAGACATGATCTGAGAGTTGTTTTATCCGCGTGCCCGACGGTCTGAGAATGAGATGAATGGAAATCCCTCAAACGAGAGAGAAGGGGTTCCGAGCGCTTGCCGAACTGAAGCACAAGGGAGGCCAGCAAGTCGCGCTCATTCTGCTTGCTCGTGTCACGGAAGTCAAAGTAGAAAAACGCAAGCATTAGTTTCTGGTCCTCACGAAGAGCATCAATGATAGACGAGCTGTCGCAGGCTGTCAGAACTGCAGAGAGCAACATGCTGTGCCGCATACCAAAGAACACTCTTTCCACTTCCAGCTGCGGCGGAAAGGTGAGATCATACAAAACTCCAGCAAATGTGACAACGTACGTTTGCCATACATCCAATATACCCCGTTCTCGCTTCTCTCCCAATTCTTGAATTTGTCGTCAAAAAACCAGTCGACAGTCTGCTTCGACTTGCGTAGCTCGCTGAGGCGGTTGTGATTGACGAATGGGTCCGGTGCGGACAGCCACTCAGCGATCTGGCTGTCGACTGAGGGTATGTGTGAGATCAGTATGTCGACTGAGGTCCTGGCCTACCTTGGAGTTGTTGTATCTTTTCCTGTGTTTGTAGTACCTCTTCCAGCCGCTTGTCGACTATACGTTCGCTCCATTCAGTGTGTTCCAGGGATGGAGAAAGCAAGGCGCAAAGCATACCTCGCTCAGCACCCGTCGCAGCACGCTCCGCGTAGACCTCTGTTCTGTGTGCCGCGCGCCGTGCCTCGGCCACAGCCATCTCCAGCTCGGCCTTAGTGAGCTCGTCCAATCGCGTCAGGGCATCTGCAACATCCTTCTCTCCCACCAGCTGTTTCGCAAAGTGCTCTACAAGGCAGTAAGCATTCTAGTCGCCTTCCAAGCAAATGGAAGATACACTCACTAACGCGTCTCGGAATAATGTGGTGATTGCCAATCTTGTCACAGTCTTGCAGATACTTTGTAACCAGTGCGAAGATACGGAGCAGTTCAGCAAAGACTTTCACGAGCACCACGGTCAACCCGTTGACATTAGATGTGGTGGGCACATCGAGATGGACCTTGACGCGCTCAAGGAATGGCCCGAGCTTGGCCATCAGGGCCTCCAAGCCATCATACGCATCACTGACGCCCTTCGCAGCCTGCATTAAGTAGATAATTGTGTAAGTGATTGTGTAAAGCGGGAGACGAGAGTTAGACACACAGCGAGAAGAACACCAAATGCGACGAAAGGCGCTTTCCCTCCAGAGACACCCTGCAGGACCACGAGATGAAGGCAATGGCAAGTTGAGTATGGAATAAGACGCACGAGAGAACTGGCGGCTTCTGCGCCCGTGTCAATAAATAATCTTACAGCGTGCACGAACGGGGCCAGAAAGTTGCGAATCTTCTTTCCCTTGTCACGGAATGCCTGGAATTTGCCCTCTCTCTCCTCCAGGGCCTTGTACACGTCTTCAACGGTTGTGTATGAATGTAGTTTATCCGCGAGCGGGCTTTCGGGGAACTTGTGGCCGACAATTTTTTCATAGACGTTGAATGCTTCTTTCCACAGTTCTTCGATATTGGTAGCGTCGGGCGGTGGAACGGGGTTTGACATGTTGAAACTAGCAGAATGAGAGATAAGAGTGCGCGGTGGTTCAGAGATGGCTGATGAAGAGGGTAGGGAGTAACGCTGGTCGGGCTGCCTTAAGGTTGGGTGAGGGGTGAATGGGCATCCGTACCCATTTCGATGGCACACCCGAAGGAATGTGTGGGAAGGCGTGAACCTGTGAAATGCCTGCAGGACAAGGTGCTGTCAACTGTATGAGGCGGTGTACTAGGGCGTGTGCGCGTCTAGATTGCGAATGAGCCCCAGTCACACAGCAAGCACAGAGTCGAGTGTTCGGGACAGCAGCATGCACTGAAGGTCGGCTAGCAATCGCCAGCTATGGCTTTTCATATCTCTGATTTTCATTGGCTTTTGTCCTTCGAGCAAGCAACATGGAGTGAGCGAACTGTGAAGTGTGCACTGAGCACGGTCACCAAAGCCGCGGAAGGCAAGGTGGAAGGCGCGGTGCGGCGTGCGCGGAACAGCCAACAGCTTCTCTCGAGGCTTCCCTGCCTCTAGCGGCACCCTCGAATTGCTCCACCCCAAACCTCCCATTGGGCGAGTTGCTCCTGCTCCGCCTTTCCAGCACTCTTCCTGTCCTTGTCCTAGTCTGATCTGACCACGCCCCCGGCTTGCTGAGTCTTCGGTCGCCCTCCTCGACTCGGGCGCTTTATCCCTGCTTTTCGATGTGCCGCCGTCTGCCCATAGGTCGCCCCGCCGCAGCCTGCAAACCTCGTCATCCCTCGCCACCCCGAATCCAATGCGCATACTACACGCACCCCGCCTCTTCCGTCATCCCCGTCCCGATACACCAGTATCTTTACGCGTACTTAGTATCTCCACACCGTCCGTACTAGTCCTTGCTCCGCTCGTCTGTTCCCTCGCTCTTTCCGCGTCGCTTTCTTTCACCTTGTTTCTTGCCCCCATATTCTGTCGCTCCCGTCCTTCAATCTGTAGCCGTATCTGTATGGAGGACCATCAACTAATACATCATTATCCACTTGTGCTCCTGTGTGCGTGCGTGCAAATGCTCCCAACGTGAGCGCAGAGCAACACCTTGGCGCACGGGCGGACAAGCAGTAACGGTACTGTGTTACTAGTAGCAGGAGGGGGTGTTGCTGGATGAGTAAGAAGGCGCATGGTGCGCTGTGTGTGAATGAGACGATAGACCGTGCGGGCGCACTGTTTGAACGGGAAGAAGCTCCTGTAGATGCTCCGTAGTCGGGACAGAAACGGTCCAGTCTGGTCGGCGCAGGGTGCGGTCTGCACGGCTAGAGAGTGGCCCTGAGTGCATCTTACCTCCCCGCACTTTCTCTTCCATCCGCAATCAATAGTGCTGTTCTCGCAAGCACCGGCCCTGCCGCTCTCTTCTCTTACGTACCATCGTTTTACCATGCCTCCCTTCTAGCTGGAGTCTGGTCTCCCGTCGCCTCCTCCTCAGTCGACCGGGCTCCCTTCGATCATCGTCCTTCCACAGCACCCGGACTCCAGCTCGCACTGCCCTCGAATTCTGCAGATTGGTACGTCATCCACGCAACCTGCTCCCACCCTTCTACCGTCACCTCATTCTACGCCCCCGCCATCTGTAGACCGCCCCCGTCGTATCCACTGGCCGTATCCCGCCAACCATCGTCATTCCTGCCCGCCCCCGTTAGCTCGCGGCCGTCCTTGAATGCTAATTCCTCGATCACCCATGCTGCCGTCTCCTGTGCCGTGGACAGGGCCCATTGTTCCTCGAAGCCCTTTTCTCCTTCGCGCACCCCACCTTTATCCGCCTTGTCTCCAGCGTCTCCCTCCCCTTCCCCCTCCCCTTCTTACGATCAAGCGCATTGGCCCTCAGTGTACTAACATACCGCATGCTGCCGGATGACAAAGAACTCACACACGACGTACTATCGCAGTTACGCCCCCCTAACACATCAGGATAGCTGGCATCATGAGGACAACGTCGTGAGTGTTCTCTCCGCTTAGTGCGGTATGCCTGATAGACTCCTGCATGCAGAGCATCAGTCCTGTTAATGTCCCGATTCACGCCTCGCATCCACCACCTCCAGCCGACCCTCCTTCGTGCATATGCGCTCCGTCCTACGCCCATCGTTCTCGTTCTCGTTCATTCAACCGCACAGGGCCACGTCATCACAAGGCGCACCTCGTGCCCCGCTTGTCCACGTTCCACCATCCCTCGCCCTCGACGCGCAGTGGATTCTCGATGCCAACGGACGGTGACTGGTCTTCGTCCTGCGAGAAACACTCGTCTAGGCATCACATACGGCAGACACGAGACGACTTGGAGCTGCCACCGGAACTGGTACGGAGCGGTATCCACGTCCAGGCCCGGCTTGCCGGCGCACATTATGGACCGGACCGGTGATGCAACGATTTTCAACCTCTCAAAAGGTCCATGCATCTGCGTTTTGGCAGGTGCTGTATACGCGAACGGTACGGTAGGCTCAGGCAAGGGCTTAAATTCCGTTCCGCCTATCTCTCGCCGCGCGGCATAATTTTTCCTGAACTCGCTATCGAGTGGAAGTAGTAGGCAAATGCGTATGGTGCTAGCGTAACACAGACCCGTTCCGGAGGTGTGCTAGACCGTGTACATGAGGGCTGCAGGTAACGTTCCTTGCCTACCTTACATGCTCAGAGTTACACCGCCCGCGAACTTGCACACTCAACGGACCTGAATTGCATGCACTTACTTCTTGCATCTGAGCATCCCACTCGACGTCTAGCAAGAGCTGTCTCGTCACCAATGTGCCCACTCTTAAGCGCATACAGCACGCACACGTCCAGCCTTATGTAGTGGCCCAAGAACGAAAGGTTAGGCTCCAGACTTCTGATTTCTTGCTCTTACGTCTCAGACAGAGTTTGGCACCTTCAGCTCCTCTTGTGGCAACTAGGACATTGCTCTGGGCTCAGATTCTTGGTGCGAGTGACTCGCGAATTGGCCATGTCGCTCGGTTCAGCATTATGGCTATGGGCGTGACCATTCTGGCCGAAGTCCTCGAGCTCGAAGTAGTGGCTGCTAGCGGTCCGTTGAGCCAGCTTAAGCAAAGAGAAGCTCATATCCACTCCTACCTCGGCGACGACCCCACTCCACTCTATCAGCGTACGCTCACGCTCGTGCGTCTTGCATTGGTTTAAACCTATCTCCGTCCTGTACACGAGCTGTTACGACTGTACCATACTCATATACATATCTCACCTGACAATTATCTCAACACACTCACAACTCCCTCGTTCGACGTACAAACTCTTGCTGGATTGCAGATGCACTCATTCAAAGGGTCAGAGTCGCTGAGCTGCTGCCATGGATGAGCGGCACGCATACACACCTCCTGCTCCTGAGGGCGTTTAAGTCACCTATGCGCCAGCTAGATGTCAGGCGCACTAACGCTGCCGGCGGAGAAGCCGACGATTTGCTGTTGGCCCGTATGTGATCGTGCTGTTCCCCCCTACGCCGACCAGTGTCTCCTCTCCAGCTCGGACCGCTACATCGCCCTGTGTGATGCCCAATGCGGTCATGTCGTCCTTGTCCCGGTCGTCGACGTCGGTGTGATACTCGAGAAGGGACGCGTGCACATTGAAAGCGCTCGTGCAAAGGAGTTCCTCTTGCGCCGTCCCGCGCATCGATGTTCTAAAGGAGTATCAAACAGCCGTTGCGGTGAGCGGATCTCCTCCGACTGCACTCGCGCCGCTCCCCCCGCGAGGATGTCCAAGTGGACATCAAACACGTATTTAATGGTGTTAAATAGAGCGACCATTTGACATGTTTAAATATAATTATAGAACGGAGAGACCAATGGTCTCCGGTCGATCTTGCGTGCGGAGAGGTTGGTGTTTAAACATAAACATATTTATGGGTTGAGACGGGCAAGGAGACGGGTGGTGCTTAAAAACGCTGTGCGTAAGTTCTTCATTTCCTGTCGTTCAAGTTACACACCAGCAATGGCGTCTCTGGTAGACTGACAGAAGTTGCTTAGGCTTCTGTCTGCAGACCATCCTGCCCAAATTAAAAAGACACCGGAAAAGAGCAGATTCGATACGAGTAAGGTACAAGATTCTGACGGCCGCCAAACGGCAGCTAGCAAAAGCGAAATACGAGCGACAACTACAATTACACAAAGATAAGCTTCTTAGGCGTCATTGGCAACATTAGAGTGTATGTGCGCCACGAGCCCGTCTTTTGCGTCCGACTTTCGCGTCGCCCTTCAGCTTCATCACCGACGGCCCAAGCGCGCATCTTCTGTCCCTCTCACCTCCCCTTTCGCACAAAGAAAGCTCCTCGGTGCTCCACATTCACGCAACTGGCGCGACGTGCTGGGACCTCCAAGCCCCGCCTACGTCGCGCCACTGCGAAACGTGAAGCAGCCCGGACCCGCGCTCGATCGGCTCCCATAGCCCTCCAACCCTCCTATAAAGAGCCTGAAGGGCCTGAGCGCTTGCCGGACGCAGCCTAGCTTGCGTCCGATATATCCAATCCTCGCAGCTGTCTTTCCAACCCTCGAGCTTGACGTCGAAGGTCTGCACAGCAGGCTGCTTTGACTGCGACTGATCACAGAGATGGATATGCAAGTGGTTGACTGAGGGCACATGTTATTATAAGCAAAACAAAAGAGGATGCAACCTACTTTGGGAGCGCTGCATCTCCTCCAGCAGGGATTCAGTACGAATTTCCGCGCGCCGTGCTTCAGCCGTAGCCATCGCTAATTCGTCCCACATAAGTTCATCTAATCGCTTCAAGGAGTCCGCAACATCTTGATTTCCCATGAGATGTTTCGCAAAGTGACCTACACCGCACTAAGCACTGGAATCGTCCAATGATTGCAAAGATACCCACGCATGCGGATCGGGAACCGAGCTCGAACCCACCGGATAAGTCGATGCTTGCTGATCTTTCTTTTCAGATACTTCGTAGCTAGCGCGAAGGCATGAAGAAGGTTCGCGAGAATTTCGACGAGGATCTTGGTCAGTCCACCAGGGTCACGATCATGATATGTGGCAGGCACGTCGAGATGGACCTTGACGCGGTTAAGGAAGGGTACAAGCCGAGCCATGAGTGTTTCTAAGCCATCGTACGCAGCACTGACGCCCTTCGCGGCCTACATTGCATAGATAGCGATGTAAGTACGGGAGTAGTGTGAGAGAGGGGAACTAGACACACAGCGAGAAGAGCACCGAATGCGACAAAAGGCGCCTTGCTCCCCGGAAAGCCCTGCAGGAACACGATGAAGATAACAAAAAGCCAGACAGAGCGCAAGACGCACCAGGAAATTAGCGGTCTCTCCGCCCACATCAATAAACGATTCTACTACGTACACCAAGGGCTTGAGAAAATCCCGAATCTTCTTTCCCTTGGCACGGAATGCCTTGAATTCGCCTTGCGTCTCCTCCAAAACAAAGTAGATTTCTTCAGCAGTCGCGCATGAGCTCAGTCTATCTGCAAGCGGGTCCTCGTGGAACTTGTGGCCAACGAGGCCTTCGTAGACCCTGAGTGCTTCTTTCCACAGATCTTCCATACCGGTAACCGTCGGCGCCGAAGAGGCATCCGACATGGTTGGCCTTAGAGGCGAATAGAGCGTGTGGCAACTAAGAACAGATGGACGGAGTCGAGAAATGGGAGCAGCGCTAAGGAGGGTGGGGGATGGGATGCATGCGGGCTCCCATGCTCACTCAGGCTAGTACTAGTACGAATACTAGCGAGCGTGAAAGGGAAGAGAGACAGATGTAGATAGATGTAGATGCGCGCGCCGACGCGCGCGCGGTCACGGTCGCGGGACGCCTTAGGACGCTTTGGACTCGGAGAAAACTAGTACTGCAGAGGAAATTGTTATGGTCGGCGCGCATCCTGTCCTGCCGCCTCAGGCTGGTGCGCCCCTGGCTCGAGGCCTGCCCCGTGCGATCCGTATTCCTGTACTATGTCCCAGGTCACGCCGGCATCCCCTTCAACGAGGCCATCGACCGCCGGGCGAATCACGGCGCTCGGACTTTACCCCAGCGTCGCCTTCCAACGACAGCTCATCACCAGGCGCGCATCCAGAGAGTGGCGCCTCCTCGCTCAGCGCTCCGCACCCGTCACATCGCGGCCAACAGTTCATCGCCGGTCGCCGCCCTTCCACTGAAAAGGGGGGCACGCTGCTCCGCAACCGACGCATCGGGCACTCCAACACCCTGACCGCCCGCATGGCGCGCGCCATCCTCAACCACGCTCCCACGGGAGAGTATCGAGCCCGCTTCTTCCCCCGCGAAGACCGCATGTGCCCAGAATGCGGCGTCCTACAGACGCGCTCCCACATCCTCGACTTGTGCCCACGCTACGCGAGTGCGCGCCGGCCGAATTTCCTCGAATTCCTCAAGAACTCCAGCAGCCCAGGCGACGACCTATACCGCTTCTGCAAGGACAACCCGACCGCGTTCACGTTCGAGGACGCCCCCCCCACCAGTGCCCTGCGCGACGGCATCTTCCTCTCATATAGGCTATATCGCTTTTTGTGATCCTGTCTGATGCCGATTTCCGCACCAACAAGGACCGTCAGCGAACCTAGTTCTCTCCCCCCCCGCTTCACCGGTGTCTCCGGTCCACCTCCTCTCAAACACTCACGGCTGTCAGCAGCGCGCCGACGTCCTTGCGCACCACCGCTCACTAATTTCTCGCTGGAGTAGCTTTGTCACGCTGCGACATTTCATGCATCGCCCGGAACAACGTCGTGTGCCCATACCCTCTCGCGCTCCCATTGCGCTGTGCCGCCGATGGATGCATCCAGTAATACGTCTCCCTTTGCCTCATGATCACGGGCAGTTACCCACTCCCGAACCGATCTTGCCGTCCATCCGCGCCCTCCGCTCCCTTCCGTTTGAGCGTGCCGACCCATCCTACCCAGAGTGAACCTACGGCTTTGCCCCTTCGTCGCCCGGGAAACTTCTTCCTTCTTGACGTGTGGCCGATGCACGAGATCGGCCTGCCACCAAAATTTTGGCCGACGGGGAGGGCACCTTACGCGCTGCGAATGGCAATACGACGGTCTACCTCGGAGCATCGCCTACTCCCCAACTAGCGCTACCACTGGCGTGGTGCAACAGCCTTATTGTAGCTGACGCCTTCTTTGACCGGAGTTTCCACGCACTGCTTTGAATTCTTCCATCCTGAGACAATACGGCCCCTTTTCTGGTAGATTTCCCGTCTCTTCTTGCCCTATGAGCTTGTCCAGCGCCCTTTAGTTGGCGCTCTTTCCCAGAAGCTGGGTGCCACTCATACTACCGTTTTAACTCTGCGGATATGCACCTCGCTGTCGTGCTTTTTCTTCGGCTCCCGACTGTGTCCGGAGCCCGTTTGTCGGCCCGTAGGCTATTTGCCACCAGCGGCGCGTTGGCCGGTCGCGTTCCTGTGATCTTCGCCAGTCTAGCACTCCCATACAGTACTAGCCTACGGCATATCAACTATCGAGGCTGTTCAGACGCCCGTCTGTATTCTGTGCGTGTTCTCTTCATTTGTTTACCTCATCGTGTTCATATTATGTCCCTTGGTTCCTTATTCGGGACCCCGCATAGCACCGTCTTTCTGCCTATTAGCTGGAAGCGCAGAAGGAGATTGACTTTGCCATCTCCAAGGAGGGCTGTGCGCGCAAGAAAAGGGACTCTCGGGGGTAGTTACATGCCCGACGCTTACATCTCTCAGTCGATCGTGCTCTCAGAATAAGACGATTCAAGCACTGAGTCAAACATCCCCTAGATTTAAAGAGATCATTGACAAGTATTTCCCTCTTCCGCCGTATTAAGACCCTCCCTACATCGCGCATACATCGTATACGCCAGTGATATTTGCATGTACCCTGCGTCTAAATGTAATACATTGGCCTTGCAGGTTCCCATGCCCTCTTTACGCGTCCCGACTTTCCTACAACTCATCTCATTCTCTTCCGTAGTCACAGCTCAACGTATGATCACACTCCATCCTAGTACTGCGGCAATAGCATATGGACTAAACTTATTTAATCGTACCAGTGCAAATCTCAAAACTAGACAGCAGGGGCCAACACGGCATTTTCTATAGCAGCCTCGTGCTCGGCAAGAACGCTAGCAATGTCAGCGAATCCGTGGCGTTCCGCCGTATCCAACGGGGTCGCGCCACTCGTGTCCCGGACATGCGTGTCGGCGTTCTTCCCGAGTAGGATGCGGACGGCGTTGATGTTGCCTTCTTGTGCAGCGTAATGCAAGGCAGTCCGATCGTCTATCGCTCGGGCATTTACGTCCGCACCATTCTCGATGAGAGCTCGCACAGCGTCTACGTACCCTATTGCGGCTGCGACATGCAACGGTGTACGACTGTCCTTCAAACGCGCGTTGAAATCTGCATTGCGTCCCAGAAGGATACGGGCAATTTCGATTGTCCCTCGCACGACTGCCAAGTGCAGCGCGGTTGCGCCGTCGTTTTCCCGGCCGTCGACGTTGGCGCCGTGCTCGAGAAGGGTGCGGACAACGTCGGTCCTTTCCCGAAGAACGGCCACGTGCAGCGCAGTCCAACCTTCGCCTTCCTGGGCTTCGATGTCAGAGCTGTGTTGCAGGAGGACGCGAACAATATCGCCGTGACCCTGGCGAGCCGCACGATGCAAGGCGATCCTGGATTGAAGGTCTTTGGCACTGACATCCGCACCAAGCTCTAGGAGGACGCGGACTGCGTCAAGGTGCCCTTGGCGAGCTGCGTGATGTAACGCTGTCTGGCCTTCGTCGTCTGGGGCATTGACCTTCGCGCCGTGCTCGAGAAGAATGCGAATGATCGGAACATGTCCCGAACGTGCAGCTGCACATAATGGTGGTTGTCCGTCCGGATTGACAGCTGCAGGGGAGATTCGCAGTAGAAACAGCGTATGCTCGAGAAGGCCCAGATATGAGGAGACGTAGAGAGGCGACACCGCTCCCCGGTATGGACCCTTAACAGTACTCTGCTCCTGCCATGACTGTAACCAGGTGTAGAAAGCCGATGATTCGGGCTGTAGAAATCGTCGCAAAACCGTTTCGACAGCGTTCTCAACCGCGCCTGTCGTCACGTGCTTTTCCCAATGCTTGACGGCATAGTCACTGAATGCCTGCTTCAAAGGCTCGGAAGGAAGGAGGAGTGTGCTGAGAGAAGTTTTGGCGAGTGTGATATGCGCGTTTGTCGCCTCGACATGATAGCGCCGGATAGATAAGCGGCTGGAACAAAGGTATTCTTGGACGGAGAAGTGCACGAATTGTACGACGCGACCTTCGTCAGACTCCACAATTTGTATAAGACTAGAACAGATGTCTAGTAGAGAAGGTTCTGGATCTGTAGAATGGAGATTGGGATACAGCACGACATCCGTGCCCAAATCGAAATCGACAGCAAAAATTTCTGCGAGCTCGTGCACTAGAAGAGGTCGTTCTGCGAAGGCAATGCACTCAAAGATGTGAAGTAGGTGAGGGGCATCTGTTTCTTGTACAGCCGCGAGGATACGATCGTACGTCGCGTTGATGGAAGTAGGGAGCGCTTTCAACGTTTTTTTTACATCGCCTGGACGAGTGCGGCAAAGCTTATAAAGCTGCAATGTTACATAAAGAAACCTGCGCAGAGTAAGATGCTTGAAAAATCAAGGGTTATGGCATGTGCTTACATTCCCCCAGCCCTAGCAACTAACTCTTCGGCGACCTCTGTCTTGAGCGCAGGTGACCAGTCGCGATAGTCGGACACTGATTTCTGTCCAGAAAGTTCGGTGTCAATGAACAGTCTGATAGCATCGATTTGCGCTTGCGCATTATGGAGAACAAGTTCAAAGAGAACGATGGGGGCCATAAGCTCCCGGATGTCTTGTTCCGGACGACTGGTGACCAGTAGGCGCGCTCCTCGTGTCCCGAGACCGCGAAGCTCAAGTAGGAGTGGAAGGAGAATGCGATGTCTAGGTGCATCGTCCAAAGAATCCGGCCATTCATCGAGAGCGTCCAAGACAATGCATATGTCTCCCGATTCACGAAGTATATCTTGTAGGCATAGCTTAAGAGTTGCCTTATCGGCGGGTCCAACGGTTTGTGAGTGAGCCGAATGGAAATTAACGAGACGAGAGCGATGTTCTTCGGAAAGCGAGCTAAATTGAAGCACGAGAGAAGCCAGTAAGTCGCGCTCATTTTGCTTTCGAGGGTCACGAAAGTCAAAATAGAAGAACGCAAAAGTAAGTCCCGGGTCCGCTTGGATTGCGTCAATGATGGACGAACTATGGCTTTGAGTCAGCGATACGGTCCACGTCGGCTAATGGTACGGACCAAAGAACACTCTTCCCACTCCCCGCTGTAGAACCAATAGATTTAACGTCGCTCAGTAGGGATTATAAGTATCACATACGTTTCCCATGGACCCAGAATACGCCGTTGGTGCTTTGTCTCCACTCATCGAACTTCTCGTCAAACATCCACTCAGCTGTTTGCTGCGAATGTCGTAGCTCCCGTAGGCGATTATGATTGAAAAGCGGATTAGGCGCGGAAAGCCATTCGACAACCTTGCTACTGACTACGGGGACGGTCAGACACGGTTTCTGAGCGGAAAGTAGGGAGAGATCAGCCCACTCTGAAGCCGCCATATTGCGCTCACTTGAACGTCGACTGTATAATTATAGATCATTGTAAGTCACGCAAGAGGCAAAAGCATATATGAGCCAACAGAACCTTTCTCTGTCTTTGTGACGGCACGATCCGCTGCAATCTTCGCTGCAGCCGTGTTAGCTTCTGCCTGCAGAGCCGCACGCCGCGTCTCCGCCAAAGCCATGTTCAACTCATCGCCGGTCAGACGGTCCAGTCGTTCCATGGCATCGGCCACGTCACGATTCCCCAAGAATCCACTCGCATAATGCTCTACAAGAGGACATGCATCAAACTTTGAGCTGAGGAGTGGGAGCAGTGACACCCACGAACGCGTCTTGGGATGCGGGCGTTGATAGACCTTAGGAGACCGTGCTTGCTGACGCTGCCTTCTAAGTACTTCGTGATCAATGCAAAGACGTGAAGAAGTTGGGCAAGGACTTTGACGAGGACACTTGCCAGCCCGCGGTCACTGCGTGCCATAGGTGCATCGAGATGTACTTCAAGGCGTTCAAGAAAATTTCCAAGTTTCTCCATGATGATTTCTAGGCCATCATAGACTGCACTAACGCCTTTCGCGGCCTATGAAGCTCAGTTTCAGCAGACGTACAGTAGAGGAAGATCGTGCATTGACGGACAGAAAGCAAGACTCCGAACGCAACGAAGATGGCCTTGCCTCCAGGAACCCTCTGCAGCGGTTTCAGGACAAGGAAAAGTACATGGACTGAATTTGTGACACACCACTGCAGCTGCCGTCTCGGCGCCAGTATCGTTAAATAACATAACAACGTTCACGACTGGCGCGAGGAAGTCGCGTATCTTCTGACCCTTCGCACGGAAAGCTTTGAACTCGGTCTCCTTTTCATCCAAAATACCGTATACATCCTCCACAGTCCTGCACGCGAGCAACTTGTCGGCAAGTGCGCCTCTGGGGAATTCGCGCCCGACGACGTTCTCATAGGCCTTGAAAGAAGCCTTCCAAAGCTCTCCAAGAAGAGCCTGCGACTCGGCCATCGTGGAAGGTGTATTCGGCGTAGCTAGTCCGGTCGACGTGGTGCGGGTGGCCGTGATAGGGAGAAGTCTTCCATGACTGGAATACTAAAAGGGAAAAGATGGGGGTGCGCACGGATGTGATGACGGTTGTCGGGTATCACGGCCACGACGAAGCGCGCATAGTAGCCGAGGGAAACCTCTAATTGACTCATTGAGGCTTCAAAGCTTCAACGTTCAACTTGGGCGCTCACTCTGTTTCTCTATCGTGCTATGGATGATGGTCGTGGGCCCGTAGGAGGAAAGATCCTGGTGAATATTACTGTAGGATAGCGCAAGTTCAGGTTCGAAGGAAGTACTTTCGAAATCTCGAATGCAAAGGAAATCCTCCCAAATTAGGGGTGAACAACTTGAACCTGCTAACGCGTCGTCTTCAGCCACCACTACCACCGCCAACACTACCACCGCCAACACTATGTCCCACTCGCCCTCTCCCGCACCGACCCCTTTGCCTTCCGCTTCCCGCCATGCGACTAACGCTGCTGACAAGCAGCGCATGCAATTGGAACGGCTGCTGAAGGATCCCTCAAAGCCGGCTTACATCCCCCCGCCTCCCAAGGAGAAGGTCATTCGCCCGCCGCGCGATATGATGAAAAACGTTCAGGGTTCGAGCGCAGGTGCAGGCTCCGGCGAGTTCCACGTGTACAAAGCAAGCCGACGTCGTGAGTATGAACGACTGAAGGCGCTCGGCGATGAAGCAGCAAAGGCGCGTGAGGTGCTGCTTCGTGGCAACACCGGAAACTGACATCTAAACAGGAAACGGAGGTAGCTGAGTTTGAGGCACGCAAGCGGCAGAGAGAAGAAGAGGCGGAAGCTAAGACCGCGAAGAACCGCGCGAAACGGCAGAAGAAGAAGGAGCGCGCTAAAGCAGGCAAGGGCACGGAGGGAAAGGAAGGCACGGATGGGAAGGAGGGCGGTGCAGGCGAGGGCCGGGCAGAGCCGCCACTGAAGAAAAAACGCCTTGTGAATGGCGCGGAGGTGGTGTTCAGAAAGCCGGGTGAGGGAAGTGAGGGTGAGGACGATGAGGTCAGACCCGCGCCATCATCCGTTGTCGAAGAGAACAAGCCAGAGGCACCGACGGGGGCAGCGCCCGCTGCAAATGGGCCGAAAATTACTATCGTGGACGAGGATTGAATGCTGGATGGTGCGCTGCAATGCAGTCCAGCATAGCCTTGACTGACGTCCACTTGCGGAAGTCCTGCTTTTTGTGCATCCGTGATGCTCTGCCGTCAATTCAGGAGACGCTTGCTGGACTACCGACGGAAGAATGACATCAGATCGTCCCAACCTTGAGTCCTGTAACAGGCTGCTCTTGACGCAGACACGCCGGACGCCTACCGTTCGCGGCAAGGCACAGATCCAAGAAGAATGTGCAAGGGAGCATGTAATCCGATATCGGACGTTGATGCGGACACTGGTATGCACTTCTCTGCTCGAAATGTCCTGTCGGGTGTCCAAAAGCTTAGGCTACTGGCGATGCAAATCTTCTATCCCCTCCCTTTTCGCAAACGACCAATCGACTGGGGAAAGTTCCCACCGCTTAGTCTTAGGAGAGGACTACTTGCTCGTCATAGCTCATCCCGATAAGTTCGTCGCAAGCATTTGCTGAATGACAGGATGTCTCGTACCCTCGCCGCCAATGCAACAGCTTTGTGATCGAGAATGCTTTCTCTCAAATTTACACGCGGATTAGTCTGATCGGTTTGACTGGGAGTCTCAAGCGGTCTATGTATCGTGGTAACTATGCGTGCAATGGCGGGGTAACATCGAGTTTACCGTGCTCTCTCCTGAAAGGGGCCTGCATCTTTGCAATGCATACGCATACTCAACATAGCCGCCGCCCAATAAAGGCAAGACGAGCTCTTCACTTTTCCATTACTTCCCGTGCCCGATCTCCCCGAAGTGCGCAGTGCACGATGTCCGGTTTCATCCTTCGTGCGCTGACACTTCCCGTACTTTTCTTCGCACCGCTTGCCGTGCTCGCAGGGCCTGTCCAGAGTTCGCACCTCTCGCTCCCTCCGGACGCGGCGTCGCACCGACAGGTCGTCGTTGACATCTTCACCGCCAGCTACGATGTGTATCGGTCTGTGTCGCACCGCCCTTGCATGCATTATTATCTGGACGCCGATGTTGGTGGGCAGGAAGTACGCCTGGGGACAGGATGAGGTTGCACCGATCAGCAAGAAACCGCTCAATCCGCGGAATGGGTGGGGTGCGAGCATCGTTGATGGGATGTCGACCATGGTGCGTGCGCCTTCAACAACGTCCGACTCTCGTCTAAAATGTTCGACGCAGTATATCATGGGCCTTGAAGTAATTGTTTCAGCTGTTTTCGCAATGCGACGGCATTCTAAGCGTATCTTCAGGATCTCTTCAACGATGCGGTGAATTTCGCTCAAGGGATAGACTTCAGCCACTCCAAGACGGCCGACACCGTTAGGTACGTCTCACTGGAAGCACCGTAACAATGAGCTCATTATGTCGTGCCATACTGGTTTCACTTGCCAGTCTATTCGAGTCCACGATTCGCTATGTTGCAGGACTCCTCAGTGCATATGAGCTCAGCGGAAAGAAGCACCCAGGGCTGGTGACCAAAGCGAAGCAGCTCGCAGACTGCCTGTCTCTTGGTTGGACAAATGTGCGTGCACGGATATCAGCTATGATAATATCTGTGGTGAACGAGCGTACTAGAACAACGTTATCCCGTATAATGATCTAGACTTCAAGCACAACACATTTGAAAACACCGGTGTATGCTCGTACAACTGCTACATTTAACGCCTTTTGCCTGATACATCAGATACAGACTAGCATCGCCGCCGCAGGCACCGTCAGTCATCTTCTCCGTGTATCGAGCCTCGCCGTAATTTTCGTCACCGTCGCAGCTGACGCTTGAATGGAGTCGTCTGAGGTGATTTTCCCTCATTTCCTCTGAAACGCTCATGCTGAACTCTGGTAGCCTGTACACAGGCAACAATACCTATCGCAAGCTGGCAGAAGATGCCGTTCTTCGGATTGCGAACAATGTACGCTGCTTCCCCTCCATGCTTTCCGCGCTCAACCGTGGTCCCCTCAGCGGCCTCCTCTCCCTGGTACGCATATTTATCTGTCGCTGTTGAGCGCGCAGAATGCTCATGTGATTGCTGCAGGGCTTCCGGGCCAAGGACTCGATCCAAAGACGGGGGCACCCACCGACGCCTATGTTGTTCGTCTTGCTGTGACTACGTCAGAAATCTTCACGTCTTAATGCCTCCTATGCAGACCTGGGGCGGCGGATCCGACAGCTATTTTGAATACCTAATCAAATACGCACGTCTGTCTAACACGGATGACAACACTTATGCAGACAAATGGCGTCTGGCCGTCGAAAGCTCTATCAAGACGTTACTCAAGGTCGGCATCTCATCGTTGTAGCTTCTGTACGCACTGACGGATCGTGCGAATAGACTTCTACTGTCGGTGATCACGTCTACCTCGCAGACTATGACGACGACCGAAAGATCAGGCATGTCAGCTCGCACCTGGCTTGCTTTCATGCGGGGAACTGGATGCTTGGTGTGTCATGTCTCGTCCGGGCCGCACCCTGCTGATACTAGCCAAGGTGGGCGGTTGTTGAACAATGAAACGATCGTCAACATTGGCTTGCGGCTGAACGATGGCTGCTGGAACACTTACTCAAGCACGGCGTAAGGCACAGTTTAACACCTCCTCACCCCCTGCTACACTGACGTTCATGATTTAGCACTGGAATCGGTCCCGATGGCTTCGCCTTTGCCTCAGCAGACGGTGACTACACGGGCGAACAGCCACCGACGACCGCACAGCGCGCCTTTTACAACAAAAATGGCTTCTACATCACGAACGGTTACTACATCCAGCGCCCGGAAGTCCTCGAGAGCAACTTCTACGCATGGCGTGTCACCGGCGACACCAAGTACATCGATCGCGCGGCAAGCGCGGTGCGGAGTTTCCAGGCGTATCTGCGGGCAGACGGAGGGTACGCGGGCGTCGAGGACGTGGATAGTAAGCAGCCATCGAAGAACGACGAGACTCAGAGCTTTTGGTTCGCCGAGGTCTTGAAGTACCTGTCAGTCCCGGCCCTTTATTCTTCTAGCAAGTGTTGATTTGTGCACGGAAAGGTTCCTTACGTTCGATGATCCGGGACACATCAGCCTTGATGATTGTACGTGCTCAGCCCATTAAATAAAGTCAGGCTAGCATCTGAAGCATTTCCTCGCGTAGACGTGTTCAACACGGAGGCACACCCGTTTCTTGCACCGCCCGCGAAGAGCAAGTACGGATCGTAAACATACTGAGCTCAGGAGCTTGCAGTGTTGAAGCAGTCTACAATATGGACATCGATACCCCCCACACTATCAACGTACATCAAACATCTAGAGTCTTGGAACTACGGTTTGTCGAAACCTTATGCGTGCTCCGAGTTCGTTACGCGTTCCTCCAGCGGACACCGTGACTGCAGATACAGCATAGTGACGACCCCACAACAGGAATGCATCGAGCGGTCGAGGAAGAGGTAGCTGCTGCCATCAAGAACCCAATGATGTCGACGAACCATCGAGAAACACCTTAGCGTCCCAGATCGTCTCGAGCGTATGCACCTGTGAAAACAGTATCAGGCTTCCGTGGTCATCTCAGCAGACGATCGAGCAGACCAGCTTGAGAAACTCAGGCTCGCGCAGCACCTGTCCGACCAAAACCTCCAGTTCCGCAGACGAGAGATCGTAGAGCTCGCGGCCCTTGCGGAGCTGTTCGACGAAAGAGTCACGCAAAGACGAGCCATCGGAGGACGATGCCCTTGGAGATTCTACTCGTCCTGAGCGAAGACCTGGCACGACTTTTTCAGGATACGCGGAAGGCGGAGCGGGGGGAGGCGGCATCGTGGATCCGGACGGCTGAGAGGACGGAGGGAGCGTGGGCAGAGACGATGCGGGCGGCTGCGCGAGGCTCGAGAGGTCGCTGATTTCGCGATGCCGATGCTGGCTCAAGCTTTCTGAGTTTGCGGATTGAGGGCGAGGAGAGCTGTTGAAGGTGAGCGACGAAGAAGGCACCGGCGGATCTGAGGACGAGGAGGTGGCGTGGATGTCCAAGCTGGAGGGCGGCTGAGAAGAGCTAAAGCGGTCGGAGGAGGGTCTGTTGGTTGTAGTTGTGTACGCTCGTCCGAGAGAAGTCTGGCTCTCCAGAGGTGTTGTAGACGAAGCAGGATTCGTAGCGGGTCGAGAAGTGGGCTGCGCGAGCGCCAGGGAGGTCGGTGCGCGCGCGATCGACGCACCTCCGTGGCTTTGGCACGGACAGACGGGACGTATGCATTCGACAAACTGGAGCGCATCTTCCTCGCCAGCGAAAACAATCTGAAAGCGGCGGAATAGCTGGATGGGGCTCAAGAACCGGAAGGAAAGGTGTGTCGTCGAAACGTACAGGCGCGACGCCCGTCCCAGAGCTCCGTTGGACTAGGTACCGCATGCCCACGACGGCGTCGCGGTAGACGGCTTTCAGCGGTGGAGACTGGACGCTCTGGCTTTGCGTCATCTCCGAAGCGTACGAGAACGCCAGGAGGTCCAGATTCTCCTGGCGCAGACTTCAACCTGAAGGGGCCTGGATATATGCGCGCAGAAAAAAGCGCACCAGAGCGACTTCAGGCTGGTCGGAATCCATCATATCGTCTCCAGACGAGATATCCCAGACTATCTTCAGCTTGACCGCCTCGAGCGTCCCCGCCGGCGAACCTTTAGTGATGTCGAGGGTAAGACGAAGCTCGGGCTGTACAAAGTGCTGCCATTCTGCGTCGCTTGGAGCGGACGGCTGGGAGCCCCGATTTGTTTTCGGGTAAGATCTAGAATACTTTTTCAGCGCGAAGGAGAACGTCGACGTCGTGGAACGCGACATGGTAGCTGTCTTCTGACGACCGCTGAGAGCGGCGAGACGCGCTGAACGCGTTTTCGCACGGGTTTCGTCAGATGCAGTATCATTTGCTATCGAATCGAGCATCGCCGCAAGAAATCCACGGAACCTACAAAGGCGAGCGAGCGCACGTCTACAAAAACGAAAAAGAAAATGCCGCGCCGCCGCGGAGGAGAGTATTACGAGCCGGTGTCTAGGTGGGCGATAGGCAAGACAAGAAACGGTAGGAGAAAAGGGGAGACGTGTGCGCAAGCGTATGAATACAGATGAAAGAGGAACTTGGATTTCGCGGAGCGGGTGATAGCGTCCGTCGCGGCGAACCGAGTATGCAGACGAGGGAAAGAGAGGCGGGGTGGGCGGACGAAGACCGGACGCGGTGCGGTTAGAGTTCCTGTGGGGACTGTCAGATGCGGGGGGGTAATAGCGGAGGAGAGTCGCGTACCGTCATGGTGAGGTTACCCGAGAGCAACCTGTTCTCGAGCACGCAGCCGTCAGGAATATCGATGCGCTGTCCCTCATTCGCAACGACGATGACGGTCCCCCGCAGCGTCACATTCCTCCCGAAATACACGTCACCGGTGACAGTGAGATGGTCGAGCTCGAGGATCTTCGGAATCTTCTTGAACCGCTTCTGGAACTGCTGGATCTTCTTGAAATGGTCCCCGAGCTTGATCACGGGCGTCGTCTCGAACATCCGGCTCGGGTTGATGACGAGCTGGCCGTGCTCGAGCGAGTAGATGTCCGATTTGATGAGCAGCAGGTCCGAGCACGATTTAACGGGCAGGAAGCGCGACCTCGGCACGTTCACGCCGTGGCCGTTCCGGAAATGCTTGATCGCGGCGCCCGCGGCGGTCTCGAGCTGGACGACGGGCGTTCCGTCGTCCATCGCTTTGGGGTTGACGATGATCTCGAGCTCCATGCCTTCCGCCTCCATGATGTGCTTGAGCGCGCGCAGGTTGACCCAGAGGTTGTTCGTGTTGAAGATCTTGAACTTCCGGACTGGAGACGGAGGCGGTCAGCGCGTCGCGACGGGGGGGGGTGCGGGACGACGACGCGTACCCGACTTGAAGTCTTCCATGTGCTCCGAGGGCACCTGCGCGACCTCGAGGAGACGGACCTTGCCGTCATAGTCGACGAGCGTGCCACCCTGCCCCCGATGAGCGATGACGACGCAGGAACGGAGAAAGAAAAATTCACCTTGACGTCCGCTTTGGTCTTGTCGGTGACTTCCATGATGAACTCAGATTGCGAGTCGATCATGTGCTGCAGGATCTTCTCGTCCACGACGGCGCCGAGGTTGTCCGAGTTGGAGATAAAGAGGTACTCCCTGCCTTCCGCAAGGAGCTGCTCGAGGACGCCCGAGTGCAGGAGGGCGTTGAAGACGTCGCCGTGGCCGGGCGGGTACCAGTTCTTCTTGTCGTCGTCTGCGGACTTGGGCACGGGGAGCAGCGTCTCCTTGGCGATGCGCGGGTAGCGCGACTGGTTGAAGGTGGTGATGCGCAGCTGCTGGTTGGCGTACTTCTTGATGATGCGCAGCGTGTCCTCGTGCGTGTTGAAGGAGGTCATGAGGATGAGCGGGACGTCGGCGCGGTTGGTCGTGTTCAGGTGCTCGATCTGGCGGACGGTCAGGTCGAGGAATGTCATGTCGTCCTTGACCTCGAGCGCGGACTTGGCACCCGTCATGCCTGCGAATCTGCGTCAGCCATGGCCACCGTAGGCCAGACGGCGCGTCACGAGAATGTGGGACGCACCCATGGAGGTACCCAGGCCGCCGTTGACCTTGAGAACGGCGAGCTTGTTGAGCAAGGACATGTCCTTCGGCGCGGGGAGGGACGCATAGGGCACGATCTGGTCGTCGCCGGGGGACTTGATGCGATCCCAGACGCTGGGGAGACAGATGAGGATGGCGGAGCGCATGGACGGGCGCAGGGACGTACAGCTCTTGGCTTTGGGCGCGCTCGGAGAGGTAGCGCGTGAAGAGGTAGAAGAAGGACTGCATCTCGACGTCGAATGCCTGGCGAGGGGGTCAGAGGGCGAGGGCGAGGACGGGGCGGGCGGTGGAGCGTACGCGGCGCTGGTCGGGATCCTGGACGGTGCTGACGAGGCGGGAGAGCTCGTTGCGCATGGCCTTGCCCTGGACGCCGGTGGTGGCGGTCTTGAAGTCGATATGGGATGTGCCGCGGACGCGGGCGTTGAGAGAGTCCGGACGAAGAGTGGCCATGGCGATGGACAGTGGCGGGGGCGTCGGAGGTGGAGGAGAGAGTGTGGAAGAGGCGGGGAGAATGTGGACGGGGCGGGTCGTTCTTGTGGAGATGAGGGGCTGGGGAGGAGGGAAGGAGAGGGAGCGCTGGAAGCGACGATGGGAGCGGTGGGATCTTGGGTTATAAACGGGCGGGAGATCGACGGCGTCGGTCGAATCCTGGGCTTCGTCGCGCTCCTCTATCGGATCGCACACGTTCGCGCCGCACAGGTCCCCGCTCCGCCGCCAGTCTTCCTTCTTCCGCTCCCCTGCCCGGCCCCCGCGCCCCGCCCACGTCCGCTCCGTCGCCGTCCTGCCGCCGGCCTCTTCAGAGACAGCGAGCGTGAACTTGTGCACCGGCACGTGTGGAGACTGCGACCAACGTGCCTGCGCAAGCATCGCAGCCTGGAGGGAGAAAGCTCGGACGCAAGAACCTCTTCGCCTGGGCGCGCGCGCGCGCGCCCATCCGTCGCCGTTTATGTAGAGGGCCCGAGCCCACGCGGCGTAGCCGCCAGCCAACTTATCACCCCGCTTATGTCCTTCCCACAGCCCGTCCTGTCCCCGTCCCGTCCCCCGTTCCGTCGTCTGCCAGCCTGTCCCCCGCCGCCGAGCGTCCCCGACAACGCGCCCCTCGCCCGAGCCGCCCTTCCGCCGCCCGCGCCCCGCCTATCGCACCGCGCCCGGCCCCTGCCATTCGCGGACACACTGGCCTTCGCCCTAGCCTCTCCTGATCGATCTCGGTCCGTCGACGCCTCGCCGCACACCTTCCTCTTCCTCCGCTCCCCAGTCACTTCTTCCTCCTGATCAACCTTCCTACCAACTCTGATCATCGGGCACGAGCGACAGTCGTCCAATGGCGTTGGTTCCGAAGCACCGTCTACAGCGCGTGGGCTCGCTCCGCGCGAGACAGCAGAGGGCGCAAGACGCTCTCCCGCCGCTCTCTGCCGGCCTGCGTCCGGAGCGGACCCCCGTACCTCCGACAAACTCCTGCAATGGCTTTACTAGGGAATCGCTGCACTTGATGCGTTCCTGATTGGAAGCACTTCGACCGGTATCGGCGTGCCCCATATGGAGTAGCGCAGGCACGGCGTTCGTCCCGCCGCTGTAGACCTGTCTTGCATCTTCGTTGCAGCCTTGGACGGACGGTGCCTTTGATGAAGTGCGGGGAGGGTCTAGGCTTGTCGGGTGAACTTCGCCGCCGCGACGCCATCCCGACCGTCGAACGTGGGCACCAAACCACAATGCTAGCATACATGTCGCGTGCCGCGTGTTCAGCACCAGCTACAGCCGAGGTTGTCGATGTCGAGTCACAAACACACGATTAACACCCATACATCATGAGCATTTCGTCAGTAGTATATACAAGTAAGCAGACAGCAATAAGCAAGGGCTGGTTCCGCCTACGCGAACTTACCGGGCACGACTGGTATCGATGCGCTCAGACCGCCATCGACCGCCCAGTTCTGCCCATTGACGTAGCTCGATTCATCTGTCGCGGCATTAGGACGCCTAGCCTGAACAAGCAGAGAGCGCACCGACCCGAAGCAAGGAAAAGCACAGCGTTTGCGACCTCTGTATGCACCGGTCAGCGCCACAGTTACGGAGGGCAGCGTCGCGTGCGCGCGCGCACCTTCTGCTACGCCGTAGCGACCGAGCGGGTTGAGCTGCCCTATCTTCGCGCCGTTTCCGCGCGCGCGGGCGTAGTCGAATGTGCCGACGGTCATCCCCGTCTCGATCAGCCCCGGGCAGACCGAGTTGACGCGGACGTCGGTGCGCTGGAGTTGCCATGCACCTGTCTGCGCCATGGAGTTTACTCTGCGTACAGTCAAGGAGATATCTCGGGATGAGAGGAGAAGCGTGCGTACGCCGCTTTGCTCGCGCTATCTGGTTCAATAGAGATAGCCGGTGAGGGTACGCGAGAAGAAGAGACAGGGTCGACGCTCACAGTCGATTGCACCTGCGCCCGAACGAACACCGGCAACTGCGCTGAAAATGTCAACGGGAAGGCGCGCGGAAGAAGCGCAAAACACGTACCGGAGGCGGTCAGAATGATGCTTCCGCCGCCAAATTCCTTCCCTCGCGACGGATTCGCCTTCTTCATCTCCGCCGAGGCGTACTTGATAGCCAAGAAGCACGACAGCGCGTTTATCCGCATGACTTCGTTGAACTGCTTGACCGACGTGTCTTGCAGGACTGTCCCTGTGGCGATGCCGGCCTTGAAGCACCGGCTTGAGCTCGGTGCCACCAATAAGACGAATGGTTGCGCACGTTGGCGAAGAAAACGTCGAGACGTCCTTCTTCCTGCATAGCCCGCGAGCATACTCCCCTGATAGCTGCCTCGTCCGCCGCATCCGCCTGGATTGTGGTGACCTGGCCTCACGGAGGTTCACCGCGCGCCTCGGGTACCAAGCCACGACGCACCTTTACGTCCGCGTACTTCTGAGTGATCGCCGACTTTAGATCAGGCAGGTTTTCTCCAGCGTAGTCCACTAAAAACAAATGCCGCGCGCCTGCGACGGAGACCGTAATGTCCACAGTCTGCAGACGCCCGACGGCAAGCGGCACGCACCTTCATGCGCGAATAGAAGCGCGGTGGCCCTCCTATTAGTTGTCGAAGTCCACATCAGAACCTCTCTTCCCGCAAATCGAGCACAGCGCACCCAATACCCTTCAACGAGCCGACGCCCGTAACAATGCAGACCTTGTCCTTCAGCCTGCCGCCGCGCTCCGCAATGTCGAGATGCGACTGGATCTTCGAGAGCCGCGCGGCGGTGCGCTTCCACGCCGCCTCGAGAGACTCGGACTGCTTGATGAGCGGCTGGTCGCGCGGGGCGGCCATGACGGTCGTCAGTCAGGAAACTCCGGTGGAGTGCGAGGTGCAACATCGTGAGCGCAGGGTAACAAGAAGCCGGTCTGGCCGGCGCACATGACACGAGAACGCTGGAGCGGCGCCGCGGCACTGAGTTGCCTCTTCTCCTTTCCTTATGTCTCGCTCGAGACAAGCTTTTCGTTGCAATAGCGTGTATCTAGCGCGGATATGTAGATAGCGAGAACGAGCTACTCCGCAAACTCGGCATCTTCTTCCATCTCCTCGTCGAGAGACGCGCTCTCGCGTATGGATACGCGTGCGGAAACGAGGCCCCTGATCTCCTCGTGGCGGCGGCTTAAGTCCTCGTAGATTTCTGACGGTGCGTTCAGTGAATGCCTTGCTTCGATAGCGTGTTACTTGCCGTTCCTTGCGGCAGCGAGCGCTGCGCGCTGTTCGGCTGCGTCCCTCAGAAGCTCCCGCTTTACCTCCTGAACGTCTGCACGAACATAATTCGACAAAGCAAGACGCGCGAAACAAGCTGACGGGAGCGTACCTTTCTTCATCCGTTCCTCAGCAGCCTGCCTCTGCTCCTCCACCTCTCGGAAGCTCTCCTTGAGCGCGCCCATCCTCCTCGATAGCTCGGCCACCCTCTCACCCTCCTCAATATAGCGCTTCGTCCGCGCCAGCTCCATGTCCTCCATCCGCGCCCGCCCGCCGCGCCCCTCGTCGATCTGCCGCGCGAACTCGCCGGAAATGTTGCGCATCTGCCCGAGCAGCTGCTCGTGCCGCGCGCGTGCCTCTGCCTCGCGCGTCCGGCGCGCGTCCGCCTCAGCCGCTTCCGCAGTGGCGCGCTCCTGGTCGCGCTCGGCGCGTGCCTGTGCCAACTGGACTTTGAGTGCCGCAATCCTGTCCTCGGTGCTCATACCGCGGTCCTTGTGGAGACGCCGTTCCGCCTATTTACCCTGTCCGAATTAGTAGTGTAACAGAGCGATGCACGGTCGCTCGTCGAAATGCCGAAAGTCGTCGCGCCGGAGAGAAACTCGAACAGGGCACGGTGATAGTTCCTGGGAAAGCCTGAATTCGTGGGAGTGAGCATCCCTCGACAGCGTCTGACGGTCTCAGAACGCTCCACATCGCGCCGCAGACGCGTACAGTACCGTAGCAAAGCCGATCTTCCTCAACGCGTACGACGGCGGTGCGAACAGAAATGCCTGACTTTCGGGTGTAGTAGAAGCCCGCCGCGCGCGTGGCCCTGAGTTCTCCACGCGTGCGAAACGTGGGGCGGTTAAATAGACTCTAGCGGTCGTTCTGCGCCGTGTCTTGTTGTGCCTTCTTCCTCCTCCCCTCCCTCTATTGAGTGTAACGCGACGGAAAACATGTCCAGTAGCCTCAAACCCGACCACCCTGGCCATCGCGTGCCGCGCACGCGTGGAGCAACTGCCATGGTCTGTGCCACACGCGTCATCATCAGACGCCCTGCTCATCCGATTACCGTTACCGTCTCGTCATCCGCCGCCCTCATCTATGACATGAAACGACGCGCGATTTAAGCAGAACTTCAAGAGCGCGACGACGGGCGTTGCCACGAAGACGATGCGTAACGAGCTCGCCCGGCTTGTGCAGACCGTCCAAGATGGCCCCGAGACGAAGCGCGTACGTAGCGACCTGTGCATTGCTTGCTAGACCTCATCCCTGCTCGATACAGGCGTTCGACGTCGAGATGCAGTCGTTCTTCGACCTCTTCGCCCGTTACCTCGCGGAGAAGGTGAAAAACCAGGCGCTGTGCGTATATCTTACCCTTCACATAATGGGACACGCAGATCTCTGCGCACCGTACGCGCGCGTGCGTCTGTCGCTACAGCGCGTGCCCCAGCGTGCGCCTGTGGTTGCGTAAAGCCGATGATGCTTGATCGCAGTCTGGTCTAGGCAAAGCAGTCCGATTACCTGGCCCAGGCACGGCTAACATCGTGGCGTCCACCGTTTGATTGGAGAGCTCTCCTACCTGCTCTGCCGGGAGAGCGATACCCTAACGGCTCCTTCATCACAATGCATACAAGCTGACACGGCTCATAGCGACTGGGACCGTGTCAAATCGCCCGCTGCCGACCAGATTGTTCCCTACGATCAGCTCATCGCGCCGAAGACCAAGGATGCCTTGAGCAAGCTTGCAGTTCTCAAGGTTAACGGTGGCCTCGGTACCTCTATGGGTAAGAGACTGCCGTTTAATACACACTAGGCATTTATGGCGCTGAAATAGGCATGACTGGTGCTAAGTCGGCGCTCGAAGTCAAGGATGATATGACGTTCCTCGACCTGACCGTGCGCCAGATCGAGCACCTCAATACCACCCACCGCGTCGACGTCCCTCTTATCCTCATGACGTCCTTCAACACGCACGATGACACTCTCCGTATCATCAAGAAGTACGCAAACCAGCAGGTTCGCATCACGACCTTCAACCAGTCACGCTACCCGCGTATCTATACGGAGACACTCCTCCCTGTGCCCAAGACAGCCGCGGACGATAAAAAGAACTGGTACCCTCCTGGCCACGGTGACCTTTACAACGCACTCCTTCACTCTGGCGTTCTCGATCAGCTTCTTGCGGAAGGCAAGGAATACCTCTTTGTTTCTAACTCGGATAATCTTGGTGCCGTTGTCGATGAGAAGATCTTGCAGCACATGATTGATACTCAGTCCGAGTTCATCATGGAGGTTACCGACAAGACGAAGGCAGATGTCAAGGTAAGGGAAAATACACATCCACATGTACCGGCATTCGCTGACGCGGTACTCGTCTAGGGTGGGACGCTCATTGACTACGACGGGACAGTCCGCCTTCTCGAGGTGGCCCAAGTGCCGTCTGAGCACATTGAGGACTTCAAGTCAGGTGAGCGTGACCTTAACGGCATGAGTGTCTTCTCTCTGATGTCACACTCTAGTTCGTAAGTTCAAGATCTTCAACACCAACAACATCTGGATCCACCTACCAGCCCTTAAGCACGTCATGGAGACGGACGGTATGGAACTAGAGATCATCGTCAACCCCAAGGCGATGGACGATGGTACACCCGTCGTCCAGCTCGAGACCGCCGCGGGTGCGGCCATCAAGCACTTCAAGAACGGCCATGGCGTGAACGTTCCCCGGTCGCGCTTCCTGCCTGTCAAATCGTGCTCGGACCTGCTGCTCATCAAGTCAGACATCTACTCTCTTGAGCATGGCACGCTTGTGATCAACCCGAGCCGAATGTTCGAGACGACGCCGGTGATCAAACTTGGAGACCATTTCAAGAAGATCCAGCAGTTCCAGAAGCGGTTCAAGAAGATTCCGAAGATCCTCGAGCTCGACCACCTGACAGTCACGGGAGACGTTTACTTTGGGAGGAACGTGACGCTGCGTGGAACCGTCATTGTTGTCGCGAACGAGGGTCAGCGCATCGATATCCCTGATGGTTGCGTGCTCGAGAATCGCTTGCTGTCTGGGAACCTCACGATGACCGTGCGTTCATTCCCTCGCTTATATTCGTGTCGCCGACTGACCGGCCCGTAGGAGCTCTGAGCCCCTTGCCTCCGTACAATGCTAGACTTATACCACACGGACTGATAGGGCGTGTATCTAGACATCCATCTCTATCACGATCGTAAACAATTCCAGATGGATTGGCTTTTGTAAATATACACATCATCATGGTCTGAGTCAGTGCAAGTGAGTGACTGATCGGTCGTACGACCAGAGCACGAGAGCGCCGGCGCTCAGACTGCGCAGACAATCATGTCTAGCTCACGATATCGGATATGCCTGGTGCTACACAGCGAAGTGCCAAATGAACGAAATTGGTCAGGTTAGCACGGCATAAAATATCCAGTCAATCGGGGTTTATTTCATGTGGCTGCATGAAAGACTTCAAGCCCGCCGAGCGCAGACAAGAGTGCCGCGAGCGGATCATTAGTTGATTACTATGGTATCGCTCACTGACAGCGACAACCCACTAAAGGAAGCGATGGCGAGCACTGCCAGCTGCGCCGAAGGACAGCGAAGCGTTTATACTACAACTACTCGCGACCTTTTGCATTCTGATGCGGGGCCATAAGTTGGTGCGTTGGCAATGACATCGACCGTGATAAACGACTTCGCGCGCGTGTCTTTTTTTTCTTCGTCAGGTGTTCCCGAGCTCGAAGCGCAAAGCAAATTATTCTCCGGGAATCATGCCTAATCGTTCTGGTGGCCCCCCTAAGCTATTACCAACCATTTTTCTGGCCAGGAAACGAGACACTACCGGTCCACAGAGGGAACTGTCAGCGTACCTTGTCTGGTCCCAATGATCCCAATAGGACCAAGGCGGCACACTGTACAAGCACGGGGCGCGCACAGGGATGATGGCTGCCCGGCGTTCGATCGAGGTCAAATGTCCGCGCACGTAATAGGCAATAGAGCATCGGTGTCATGGTCGCTTGTACGTACTTCATCTTTTTCGTTCGCCGCCGCTCGTTCGGCGTCCACGCCGTCGTTCGACATTGCTATGACGTTGATCACCCGTATTGCTCGCTTCTCGAGAGTCCACTAGATGCCTGCAATTCTATCGTTGCCGCTCGCTGCTGCCGATGCTACTACCCACACTCGAGCGCGCGTCGGTGTGAATCTGTAATCGCGCAATACATCCTTGACCGTGATGTCCTGGAGACATGTTATTAGCTCCAGAGTTGAAAGTTCTGACCACCAACAACCCACCTTCACAGTGCATAATGCTTCATCATTTTACCTGCAAGGGAGGCTGGCATAACTGAGGCAACATGTCCGCTCGGCTTCGCGACAACCTGGACCCACAAAGATCTGACTTATCTTGGGGTTCCCTACGTAACGTGCGTTGAAAGCGAAGAGCCCACCGAACGTATGTTGCATAGACCAATTCTCATTCCCATGGTACTGACACGGTGCCCGTTCGCATGCTGACGCGTAGGGGGTCCCCGTGCGAGTTCCAGGGAATGTAGAACGGGCCCAGGCGACATGCCCGTCCTTCTGCGCATATATACAAGTGATCGAAACATACTCTGCTCGCGTTTTACTGCCTTCTTCCGAGCCTGCTCCCAGATGCCTTTTCAAGGACGTCGCCGACATGCTTGTTCATATCAGCGTGGACTAGAAGCTGAGTTATGAACAGAGCATACCTGTGACGGGCAACAGCTGACAAGTCGTATACGAGGTTCATGGCCGCCAATTAGGATATAGACGGGGGCCGATCGACAGCCAACGGGAATTGCTTTGGGGACCAGGGTTACGGCGTAGACGCAAGGCAAAATCTCCAGGGCGCCGTGCGGCCGATCTCCTATAGAAGTCAGCTCTAGTGCACTTGGAACCGGACGTCTAAGACATCGCGAATGCACACGCAATATAAATCGCGTCTGTTCGCCCCTGGCGGCAGCGAGCAAAGCAGCAAGAGATAGGAGAAAAGATAGGAGGGCTATGACCGCAGGCAGCGAGCTGGGGGATTAGGGATGCTGGTCTCACATTTATATGCGAGCCTGAGGAGGGAGCTTTTTTTATCCGACAGATCTCAAAGCCAGAGGCATGTGGTTCGAAAACGCTGATAATCTGCAATATAGAGCTGCCAAGGGCGGAAGTTAGGGCACTCCGGTTTGAAAGCCAGCCTTTATAGGCTAACTTCTGTGCACCACATTAGAGGGTTGACTGAAATACTTCATATTGTGCTCCCTAACGAAGACCAGGTCGCTCTGTATGGCAGTGCATGAAGTGTGCGGTTGATTTCGACGCCATGCGGATAGGCGTGTCTGACTTGCTGACTTGGAACTTCGCGCTCAGTTCTCCGCCCCAGCCCCGCAGAGTCATCCACGAGCCGCACGGTTTATCAACGGGTTGGGTCTTCTATTATCCCTGCCATCTCGTCTTTGGTTTCTCCCTACACCGAGATTATCGGTCCCCCTCCGTCCACGGGTGACCTTTGACTCAGGCTTTTCATTTGCGAAAACACAAGGTATCGAGGCGACGACGGAGGCAGATCGAGTTGTCTGTAGGTGCGTGTAGGCCTTATGTCGTAGGGTCTCCAGATTTCTTACCAGGCGCGAACATACTCAGAATCTGGAGTTTAGGTATTCCAGCTGGGCTTTGCCCGTCTATCTCGGTCCCGGGGATCTGGCGAGAATACGAGGCGAGCTCCCACCCGCGCCGACGTCAGTAGGCATCTCCATATCCCCAGCCCACACCCCGTGCCTTCTTTAGTCGATATTATTCACTGAACCCGTGTCGCATCGCACTCCCAGCGATTCTTCCCCTAATGACTCCGATTTTCCACGACTGCCGCCGATACTGTACCCCCCCACCCTCACCAGGATACCCGTTCCGCTCATTCATATCAATTATCGACGATCCAGCCGTAGGCTTCGGATCAAGGGATTTTTTCTAGGTGTTTGACGAACCAGGAATGGATGAGATGCAGCCTACATTCACGATCTGGCACTCGATCTGACAAGAAAGTTATGTGAGCAGTAAAAGTCCCCGTTCCTTGTCGTTGAGTTCCTCGACAGTCTCCAGCCCTTTCTGCAGCTGTTCGCGCGCTTGCAAGTCCATCGATTCCCACTACTGGTCAGGTTCCTGTACGTAGCACACGCAGCAATGCACGCATCACTCGCCTCACCTTTCAAAATGGCACCACCAGAGATGGCCTCTAAATGAGCTCATACGACGGAAATGGCCACTCTTCCCAAGCAAGGACACGGCTTGAGTTGGGGGGGAGCCATGTTCCAGTGGCCCGGAGAATACCTTAACCTTGTATGCGATGCCGTGCCGTTGTGGCCCTTGTGTCTCCTCGGCCTTGCTGCAGCCTTGTTTCCCGTGCTATCGATCAACATGCCATACTTTCTTCGAGTTTTTGTATGCGCCCTTATTTGGAAGGCGATGGCCTGGTCTGTGTTTGCGAGCAGTAAAAAGTACCACCTGCCGGAAACGGCGACGCCTGCGGCGCTGCTGGCCCATGCCCGTTCGTATTTAGAAATATCAAACTATCTCATCGACCTCAGTTCCAAGAAGGTAGTGCATCACCTGCTCTACTGATCATGACAGCTAAGTCGCCGCGAGGCTCCGCGATCGGACCTACTCCCAAGTTCAACGTTGTAGTTGCGGCCAGACATGATGATAGCCACTGCCAGAGACGGCGTGAAGCCGCGCGGACGCCCCAAATGGAGGTACATGACTATGCGCAGGTACCGAAAGAACGTTTTCCTGAATGGTTCGGTTGAGTCGGTTTATCCGCACTAGCGAGCTTACAAAAGCTTCGAGACGATGAAATCCTGAGTCCAAAGCATATGCCACTACTCCATGCGCGCGGACAGCGGGTACAGCAGCTTGACAGTCCTTGACAGCGCTCGGTGCGGATTTACGAACACAAGATCTAAGCCAGTGAGAAAAGTAGATACACAGCTACGACAAACGTATAGATCCAGGGCATAGTAAGGAAAGCAATCCGCTGGTCTCGTAAGCAAATCGTTCGTAGGAAGCGTAGATAGAGATCTACTTGATGCTCAAAAGCTTCACTTCTGTTGCAAGTTCAGCAATAACGTTAATAAAATGACGGTGGCAACGTACCAAAAGTTAGTGTGGAGTTCGGCGGGATGTCACCCATCTTTCGCTTTCCATATGCGAGTGCGGGAGGAATGACAAGCAGCCTTTCGCCACCTGCCTGCATACCCATAAGGCCCTGGTCCCAGCCTGAGAATGACTCGTGTGAACGAAAGTGGAAGAGACTGAATAAAGCGACAGCAGACCTTTGATGACCTCACCCTTTCCAAGTGTGAATGTGAACTACGCAAAGATCAGCGAATGTACAATGCTGTAACTCCGAAAACATACCGGCTTGCCCTTGGTATTACTGTCAAAGACGCGGCCGTTCTGAAGCTTACCAATATAACGCATCGACAATGTCTGCCCATTTTTCGCCTGTGGGCCCTCGCCGACCTTTTCGTCTGCAATTTTGAGTCCGTTGGGAAGCTCGCGTGCTGTAGACTTTTTCTGCTCCTTCTTCGCCTTCTTCTCCTTTTTGTCAGGCACGGCCTCGGCCTTAGCAGGGATTTCACCAGTGGCGACGGCCTCGCCGCTGGCGACCTTTTGCTTTTTTGCCTTTTTTTCTTGGGCCTTCGATGGCTTCTCGTCTGCAGCGGACATATCTGAGTCTCGCGGTCGCTTCGAGTTAGCTGCCTTGGGAGCGGGCTCGTCAGAGACTTCCTCGAAGCGACTACGGGGATCTGAATGAGCGTCTCAAAGCAAGCAAGCACCAGTACTCACTGTGAATCGTCCTCGTCATCCTCGTCGTTCTCAATAGCATCCATCTCCTTAGGGTCGATTTCTACGTCGGAACTCACGTCCCGAAGATCGAAGTCGTCTTCGTCCTCGGGTTCGGATTCGTCGTTGTAAGGGACATTGTCCGGAGACTGATCTACACTCAGTGTGTAGGCAAGCGCCGCGTACGCCACTAGAATGTGACGCACCGACGTAGTTACCAGTGAGGAAAATAGTGCTGGAGGTGAAAGTGCCACTGAGTAGAAGACGAAGAAGGGGCGTCAAAACACGCACTTCTTGCCAACTGCTTGGAGAAGATATTCCTCCTCTCCCTCGAGGGTAATGTTCACAGTAGCCTGCTCAATCTATAGAAATAGTTAACGGAATTCCCGTTTCGCGCATCATAAATGCATACTTTGCCTGGAGTAAGAGAGCAAAGGACAGTGTTCTCGATGGTGCCACCACCCGCGCTGTCTTCGTCCTCTTCTTCATCATCACCATCGACATTGACAGGGCTAAGATAACTGAGCTTGACAGTGGTTCGTGAGTTCTGGTCCTCTAGCTCATCACCGAGAGCAATGTTCGTGATGACCACATCATGAGGGGGAACTAATGACTGCGGCTCGCCCGGCTTGAGAGTGAAGCTCCTAATAGAACGTGAGCGGGAACGCGTCAAAAATAAAACGACACATCGCAAACCAAACTGCAACGGCAATAGGCATTCCGGAGAAGATTATGAGTGACTTTGGATGAGATACGACTGGTGCGCTCTGGGGAGAGCGAAAAAGTTCGCGTTCGCGCGCTTGACGCGTCGCGTGTCCGTATCCGGTATATAAGTCCCACGGAATTCCTCTATGCCCGACCGCGATCAATGATGACCATCGCTCAAGACTTCTGTCGTTGACCATGGTCCGTTCGTTAACCCGGTGTCCATCCTACCGCTTCTCATGGTATATTAGTCCAATACACTCAGACCATATCTTGCGGCAGTTCGATCGACGCTCACCGCGGCCCTCACGCTTGAGAATTTCTCGTCACAGGTCTGTTCTTCGGCCGTCAGCTAGCGCACAGTAACCCATCCAGCGCCATCTAGGTCGTTGAAAGGCACAATAAGCCTGAGGTAGAAGTCCGGTATGCATAAGAACCTAGTGCTTGGATGCTCCCTAACTCCTGCACAGCGGTTCGCTCGAGGTCCTGTTAAACCCGATGACCATTTCGCGTAATGAGAACGAGCGTGTCCTCATTGAGCCTTCTGTGAACTCCATCCGCTTAAGTATAAAAATAAAGCAGGCGGATGAGATCGAGCGTATCCTCTGTCACAAGTTCACTCGCTTTATGATGCAGCGCGCGGAGAACTTCGTTGTCTTGCGCCGGAAACCTGTCAAAGTACGTAGCGCTCCTTATGACACCAATTGGCGTTGTACCAACAGACGAATTATTCCTTCAGGGATACGACATTTCCTTCCTCATCACAAACTTCCACACGGAATCCATGCTCAAGCACAAGATCGTTGACTTCATCATCCAGTTAGTCCTTGCACTCGAGCTGACAGTTGTCACGTCCTGACGTATTCTCAGGTTCATGGAGGATGTGGACAGGGAGATTAGCGAGATGAAGCTCAGCTTGAATGCTCGGGCTCGTACGGTGGCGGAGTCATATCTTACCGCAGTGCGTCCGTCCCATCCTCTACGCATACCATACCTAACAACGCACTCCCATAGTTCAACTCATGAGCAATGCTACGGAACGCTTGTAATGTACATTACACGTCTAGGACTCTGTAGAGCAGAATCTTCTTTCGTTGTAGGAGAACCCTGACTAGTGGTCACCTGCCTTGCCCTCTGGCCGTCGCGTCTTGAAGACACCTCGCTGCCGCACGAGCTGTAAGATATTTTCTATGCGCTGCTTGATATCTTGCCCCGAAACTTCCGTGTGGTTCCGTCCTACGACGATATATAGTCAGCTCGTACAGCCGCGTCGCACCAGGGCGGTGACCCACCGACTATTGCCCAATTGCGTGTGCTTGGTATCCTTAGCGTCTCGCATTCCACCTCCCACCCGCAATGGACGCTTAGAGTTGCGAGCCATATCCTGTATGATGCGAATCCGCTCGTCGTGCTGCCATCTGCCCCAAGGTTCAAGCTCGCTATAAACCTTTCATTGCTCATATCCACCGCATATGTTTTGTCACGCGCGCGGTCAAATCGTGCGTCGAAGGACCACGCACAACAGGGTAGTGAGAGATAGCCAGATGCACCCGTACGCGAGGATAAGATTGGAATCCAAGGCGTGAGCTCGTCCGCATGGTTGCCAATGAGGAAGCCGTTGTGCAGGAAGTATCGTTCATCAAGCTCTGGCGCGGTCGGGTCCAGGGCAAAAACGTGTAGTTGCGACTGCGTGGCTGCTGGATAATGCTTCCAGGACGTACGGCCACGTAAGTCGATGCCATGTCCAGCGTAGCCCTCCGATGTGAGGATGTGTGTGAGGAGCCCATTTCCGCACCTGTGACGATCGGTGTTGAGTTCCATGAAACTGCTCGAGGCTTCCTCACCCTAGATCGATGAAACCGCCTGCCGGCCGTCTCCAACATTTCCATGGTTCATCTTCAGAGACAATTCCACTGTCATTAGGAACGATAGAGGTCGCATCATCCGAGTGCTTCCATAGGAGCATCAAGAACGTTGCAATGCCAATATCCTACCCAGCGTAAGTGGTCCTGTTGTCGTCATGTGAGCGAGAGTCGACGCACCTCAAAAACATGCTTAAGTGGATCGGTCACCTCATTCCACTGCCCAATGAGATATTTATATCTCTCACGCATGACTAGGTACAAGTCCTGGTATTCCTCACGTGCGATGAGACGGTCATGCAGGACTCGCTTGCGATAATGCGTCCGTGCCCCCCACCCATAACGGTGCAGTGTCTCCAGCAGTGCGAGGCAGGTCCGGTAGAGTCGTGACCCAAGACCGAGTGGGGTTCCGGGGAGGGGTATAACTTCGATGCGGAGGCGGGCTTCAGAAAGGAGGTAGCGAAAAGCGAGATGTGAGACGGTCGGATGGTAGTAAGGCAGTTTCCCATGAGAAGGCATAATGGGTGTTAAGATGAGCAGGGCTGGATGAACGGCGCCAATTAGCGTATCAGTCGGTACATAGAGCGTGCAGTGCTGATCAAGCCCCTCGTCTCGTCCCGGTCGACGTGGGAGTAGATGCCGACAAATATTGCGGGAAGCTGAATATCCCTCAATCCGCGGAATATTGAGCTGTCTCAGATCTTCTGGGGCATCGAAGTCCGCGAAAGTCTCTGAGCGAAGTATCAGCGTCGAGTTGTACTCGGGATGGTGTATGAGCTGTGAAGTGGCTGTTTCGAACTAACGTGAGCTCGGCAGGAAGAGTTTAGCAAGACTCAACGAGAGCTCACTAGATCGACGGAAAAGTCCGCAGGACAAGAGAGCATGGGTATCCAGGCGTATCCGTCGCTTTTAAGCAGGTCCTCGGGGACAGGTTTATGTGCATAAGGTTCTGGAGAAAACCTAGGCTTCGCGTTCGTATCGGCCATATCCTCTACCGATGATCTTCCTGCTGTACAAGTATGACAGATTTCAGTACGGCAGAATTACATGGTAGGGCTGTGAGTCTAGACAACCCACGAGTCGTTCACGTCGTTGCCACTTTGATATGGGGGCAGGTAGTAAAAACTCCTATTTTTCTGGAATCGCGACAGCGCAGAAGGCTTCGGAGCTGATTTGAAGAAGTTTATCGATGACTACTGAGCGGCTGGCAGAGACGCCGGCATTCCAACGCTGTTGTCGAAGACAGGACCGGCCCGGGGACTTGGGCGGAACGCTGCATGCTCATGCTGTGTGAGCAATTCGCAGTCTGCGACAGGCGGGCCGATCCGGCGAGCTCAACGTCATGGCGCTTCGACTCGCAAATGCGTTCAGTTCTCCTGCCCCATCCCTGTGACCCCAGCAAACACCCACGTTCTAGGTTGACATTGACGATAGTGTGCGCCTTTTGAGCGTTTTCTTTTTTACTTCTTCAGCATGAGAGGTGGGCCGAGCGCACTAGAAAACGCCGAAAAGAACTAGTCAGACGCTACATTGGGCTGACGATCATGCACCGGCACGGCCAAAAGGTACTGTAGAGAAGTTCGATCTGGTGAACTTGGATCCGTAGAATTTCAGTCATATGATGGTATAATGGGCCCTGGCAGCCCGATATATTGGACCTCACAATCGCGGAAGCCCGTCATCGCTGGACGCCCCGTTCCCCCTTCGCCGCTCGCTCAGGCTCACGCTCGAAATCCGCGCGCCATGGCCGATGTCCAGATGTACGCCGAGTACAGTTGCTTTCTTGATTCTATATGGACGAATAATGCAGCCATACGCTTTCCAAGTCGTCCCCTACAGGAGGTGTAGCGAGATTGAACAAATTCTCGAGTAAGGTTACGCAGGACAAGGTGCACCAACCTGTCTTTCCTTATTTGCGCTGAACTGAGTCCCCCGAACAGTCTAAAGGAGGGGCGCAGGCTATGCGTATGTATCACCATGCTCCCCGCTGTCTTACTTCTCAATTTACTCGTGCCCAGTCTATGCCGTTGGATTAACCGAAGAGGACATGGATAAAGCCCAGGTATGATGAATCTGCGCCAAGGTCATCCGGAACAACCCGGCTTCTTCTTACTCGATCCTAAGATTGGCGTATCGCCTGTATGGTGGGAAGGTGCGTCGTATTTAACTTTGCGACATCTTACTCGGGTTTAGCAGAAAATTTAGGCAATCCTTGCAACATGCACCTGGTAGCTGCCATGCTGTCCACTCAGGGCGCTTTTACGAGCTCACGTGCCTTAAAGCTCGACCTTGCGAAGACTGTTGTCGAGGGATGCAAGGCAGAAGGTCTCGTTGGTCTCACTTTCAGTACAGTTGGCGTTAGCGACGCTATCACCATGGGCGGTGACGGTACGTCCGTCCTTTCGCCTCTTCAAATAAGCTTTCATCTCGATTCATCTCGAACAGGCATGCGATATTCGTAAGTGCACATGGCATGTTTCTATGTGCATGCATTGGCTTAGAATAATGTTCAGCCTACCAACCCGCGATCTGATCGCAGATTCCATTGAGGCGGTATGTCTCGTTCTGCGAGGATAGTTCTTCAGCTTATTGTGTGGACTGCATTAGGTTATCATGGTCCGCTGAAGTCCGTCCCCTTTCCTGGAATATTCACCTTCGCCTTCTTCCAGGCCCAGCATTATGACGGTAACATCGCCATACCCGGGTGCGACAAGAACATGCCCGGCTGTGCCATGGCTGCCGTTCGCCATAATCGGCCAACGATCATCATATACGGTGGAACTATCCAGCCGGGCCAACGCCATGTTGACTGCCCGGGTCAGTACCGCCAAGCACCCCACATCAATCGTGCTGAGAAACTGTAGCCATGGGCTTCACGAAGGGCGACACCGTAAATATATCGGATGCCTTTGAATCATTCGGTAAATGCGCGATTGATTCCTTCAAACGATGGCGTGAACCATAATTGGCAGGCGCATTCACGGTGGGCAAAATCAGCGACGAGCAACGCTTCGACGTCGTGCGGCACGCTTGCCCAGGCCCGGGAGCCTGCGGTGGTATGTACACGTAGGTTCTATAACTCGTTCAGGATGTGCTTGGGATCAACTATGTAGGCAGTGCGAACACCATGAGCACCGCACTTGAAGTGCTCGGGTTGTCCCTCCCCTACTCCGCAAGCACGCCAGCTACATACGCCGGTAGTTTGACTTCCGGTGTCGTGGGACCCTGCTGATGATTATTCAAAGAAAAGAAGAAGGAATGCTTCAGAGCCGCGGCGTATCTGAAACGATTGCTTGAAGTGGATCTGAAGCCAAGGTTTGTGAGCGACGCAGGCCACACATCCTCGGAGCTGAACACTTTCTCAGGGACATCCTCACTCGTAGCTCATTCTTAAACGCCATCACCGTGGTCAATGTCATCGGAGGCTCTACAAATGCTGTAGGTTTGCGGGTCTTCGCGACATGGCCGTGCGACTGAAGAGTGCTGTGACAGGTCCTCCATCTGCTCGCCATGGCGCGAGCTGCAGACGTTGAGCTGACTATAGACGACTTCCAGCGCGTCGCCGACCGCACGCCATATCTAGCCAATCTCATGTACGTCATCATTTGTAGGCCACTACGAATGACGTTTGACTCTATATGAGGCCATCCGGGAAATTCTATATGGAGGACCTGCACAAAATCGGGGGCATTCCGGCCCTGCTTAAATACTTGCTAAACCACACAGATCTCATCGATGGCACTCAAATGACAGTCACCGGCCGCACGCTGGCGCAAAACCTCGAGGACGTCGAAGAAATTGCATTCCCCACGGGGCAGGACGTTATGCGACCGCTCAGCAATCCAATCAAGCCGACCGGCCATCTCACGATTTTACGCGGCAACCTTGCGCCGGGCTCGGCCGTCGCCAAGCTGACGGGGAAGGAAGGTGTGCATTTCGAGGTGGGCGTTCTCCGCTCATCTAAACTCCGGCGCATTCAGTAACCCCATGTCCAGGGTCTCGCGAAATGCTTCGACAGCCTGGACGGCTTCTACC
Source organism: Vararia minispora EC-137 (assembly GCA_022160365.1). NCBI lineage: Eukaryota > Fungi > Basidiomycota > Agaricomycetes > Russulales > Lachnocladiaceae > Vararia > Vararia minispora. Next base: position 60,958 of record MU273545.1, read on the forward strand.
CAGCCCTGGCCTCTGGGGAGATCAAACCCGGTATGGTCCTCATTTTCCGGTACCAAGGCCCGAAGGGTGCACCGGGTATGCCCGAGGTATGCGCCTTGATTTACTAACCTCCACCGTACTGTGACTGCGTGTATAGATGCTTGGGCCAACGGGTGCTCTCATGGGAGCTGGGCTCGGAGGCTCCACTGCGTTGATCACAGACGGCCGTTTCTCGGGAGCTTCGCGAGGGTTCATCATCGGTGCATTCTCCCGTTGCCCCACTCCACCGCCGCTCTGATATGCGTGTAGGTCATGTCGTCCCCGAAGCGCGTGTTGGTGGGCCCATTGCGCTGGTGCGTGATGGCGACAAGATCGTCATCGACGCGGCCACGCGCACGATCGACTGGCATGTGGGCGAAGATGTGCAGGCGGTGCGCAAGCAGGAGTGGGAAGCATCGGATGCAGGTAAGCTAACCGTGAAGCGCGGGATTTTGTTGCGCTATGCTCGAGACGTCGCGGTGCGTGTTCAATGGCTCATGCGTGGATTGACCGCCTTGGCTGACCATTAGTCTAGCCCGCGAGCGAGGGTGCATACTGTGATTAGCAAGAAGCATGCCCTTTATCTTAGGAAGGATTTGAGATACGGCGTGTACCAGAAGCGTGGCACGAAGTTGTCAGACAGGATAATGGGCAATTATGGAGTATAGCAGCGTGTATGTTCGCGAGCCTCTACCTTGCGGCGAGGACGTATCAGGTCGATGTCCATGTGTATATGGTAAGGAGAAAATCAAAGTATGCCAACTTAGTTAGTTCACGTTGAGAGGAGCAGTGGATGAGGACGCCGGTGTTGCTGGTATGTTGGCTATAGCTAGGTCAATGATCGCATTACATCCAGCACAGACAACGCACTACTCATCACAACCCCGTCATCTTTCGGATCACAGTGTACTTTGCTCCCGTTCTCCTTGGAGAATAGTTCGCGTGCCTTCTCTGGGTCCAACCCTAGACCCGTCTCTTCACAGTCCATGAGAGCAGGGTCGGGGGGTACAATGTAGGCCGGCTGCGGCGCTAGCTTCTGCTTCTCGGGGCTGGCGTTACGCTTGCCGCTTGGCTTGAGAGTACGTTTAATGATCCATGCGATGAAGATGGAAGACCATATGAGGACGAGAATTCCGGTGGTGATGAAAGCAAAGATCCATGGGGTCCTCGTCTTCCCGCTGCGTGCTGGTCTCGCATGAATGGTCAAGCCTAATATCCAGAGACTCACAGGATTTCGCGCCGCGCCAGAACGGGGTCCATATCTGAGAAGAAGGATCAAAGGTGACCGTGGAATGGAAGGCGATCTAGTTGAGAGCACGGGGTAACTGGCAATGAAGTGCCCGCAGCACCGCGACGAACTCCTAACGTCAGCAGCATTTGGCACCGGCGGGTCATGCGCGTGGATCATAAGCGGGAGGGTTCCGAGCGACTACACTATACCCACGATCGCTTGCAATTGCACCTAAGCCAGCACTGCTGCTGTCAATTGCCACTGTGCATGGTGCAAACGTTTGAGCGCAGCCTCTTGTTCTCATCGCCCCTCAGTCTCCGGGTGCCTTTGGCCGCCGGTGTCCAGCGATGACTAGCGGCGATACGTCGGTGTTGTGGCTCCTTTAGCAATGCCATTTCTGTCACACATGTCCAGCATCAATGCGATCCCCTCATTCCCAGAGTTTCGGCAGCTTTTATCTTCCCAATGGCCCAATACGCCCATTATTCGAAACCTAATCCAGACTGGGAGCGGGCCGCCAAAGCTCTTTCTCAGCCTTCAGCAAGCGACGCTCCAGTGGAGATGTTGTGGGCGCGGGGAAACGAGGCGGTCTATGAGCCAAGAATCCCTATTGGTACGTCTTGTCGTGTTGGTGGCTGTATGAGATTTACTCAAATCCCACCTGTCAGGTTCAGATTATCTAGTTGAAAACCATATCGTTCCCGTAGAGGGTGGAGAGATTCGTATCCGTGCTGTCATCCCAGGTTCTGGAACAAAGACATCTCCACTTATCGTCTATTTTCATGGAGGAGGTATATTCCTCAGCACCTTCTGTCTGTTCTCTCGAATTCTCATTACCGTATTGAGGGTTTGGTACGGGTGACATCTCGATGAAGGACTATATGCTACGTTCCCTCAGCACCAACCTCCACATAGTCACTGTCAACGTTGAGTATCGGTGCGTATACGTACTACCTGCGTGCAGTGTTGCGATACTTACGACGCTCACATCACACCTTCAGCTTGGAACCATTTCCACGACCCCAGGATGATAGCTTTACGGCGCTCAAATGGGTATATCATCCGCCTATTTCGCTACCCCCACAAACCCTATATCTTCCAGGCGGTGACAAACAGTGCGAATATCTCTGTGGACCTGCATAAGGGTTTCCTTGTGATGGGCGAGTCGGCGGGCGGGCAAATCGCGGCGGTCATGGCCCAACGCGCTTTATTGGATCCCTTCTTCCACGACCACTCTCTCACTGGTCAAATCTTACAGTTCCCCGTTCTCTGCCACCCAGGCCATCATCCGGAACGGTGCGTCGGCTGCTCCACATAATAGACTGCTGCGGCTCAAGCGGCTTGACCCAGGCACAAAGACCGCTTGCTGTCCATGGAACAAAACAAGGATGCGCCGTTGTTGACGAGGAAGGATGTGCAGGGTGTTTTTGGTGCGTATAAGATGTCACCTTGGCGAGCGCCGTCTTACAGTTTACTGCAGATTTCTTGGGCGGCGATCCGAAGGACCCATCCGTTTCGCCGCTCCTTGCCTCAAGGCTCGGTGGTCTTCCCCGTGTTTTCATCCAAGCCGCAGGTCTCGACCCTCTTCGAGATGAGGCGATTCTATACAGTGAGCTTCTGCTCGGAGCTGGTGTTAGGACGAGACTCGAAATGTGCGCCTTCAGCTTAGGACTTCACTTCAACGCTAAAGAGGTTCTTTTTGATAGATACTCTGGCATGCCGCACTCGTTCGGGGATATCGTTTCCGAAACGCATGCCGGGATGCGATTCATGCAGGACACAGAAAATGCTATTACGTGGATGATCCAGTCCGACTGAGTAGGTGAGTATACGGGTAAGTGACTATCCATGGTGGAACAATTACTCATGGTCTCTAACGCTTACAGGAGTCATGAGCGGCAATCTCTTCAATTGAAACGTTCCAAATATCCTGGAAGATGTAGCGAGGCGCTATGGCTTTTCTCTGGGCGCTATGATGCACGTCCCTGGGCCTGCTATATTGTCAAACCCGTTGTCAAAGCTGATGTCCCGTTTTCGTGAGCCATTCGGCCGTCTCCTTCGAGTATGAAGCTCTGAAGACTCTGCACGGCGGAGATAAGTTACTGCAGCTTGGTGAGGGCTCTATCACGAAGTTCCGATGTCATTATCACTGGCGACTACCTTCACGACCCTGCTTCAAAGATCCATGGCTAAGCGCCATTCGGTGCACACGTATGTGTTTAAGCAAGCACCAGCATATAAGCATCCACGACTTTCAGCTGTCTAGAGGAGAGACAGCTACCATGCCAGCCGCAATTGAGATCTTAAGCTCATTCTGTCGTCTTCATGCATGCTGTTATTCTGAATCGGCAACGGCGGCAGCGCACGAGTGTGCACGAACCAACGAGGCATGTATCTCTTGATGCTATGCTTCTAGCGCAGGCGCAGTTCTAGGTAGAACCGGGTAGGTTCACATTTCTCCGATGCGAGATCTCTCGGGGTAGCTGGGCGTACCGTCCTAATCGGTCTTATGATACGCTCAGGGCCTTTCAACCGCAAGGTATATCGACAATGCATCTTTGGCTTTGGTTTTCCCACAGATGTCATAATCCCTTCATATAAACCCGCGCTCATCATCGAGGCCCTGGCTTTGCACACCCCGCAGGCACTTGGTTCTTATCTGACAATGGCTCAATACGCCCACCTTTCTATCCCCGATCCAGATTGGACGCGAATTTCTACGCTGTTACCTCCTGACCCGCCCTACAGCGACGATCTCGACGTGGTGGTGGCCCAGGTTCGAGAAATCGCCAAGCTGTCTGGGCCATTTAACCGGTCTATCTACGAGCCCCAACTGCCGTCTGATGGTATGCCCTGGAATTGCGGCTCCTTCATCATTTTGATCATTTGTCTCAGAGCTGCGACCTCACGTTGAGGACTATACTGTCACCGTCGATGGCGGAGAAATTGTTGTGCGCGTAGCCATTCCGCGGTCAAGTGAAAACGAGACTTTCCCGCTCCTGGTATACTTTCATGGCGGCGGTGAGCTCAAGTAGCTTTATTTTCCGATCTTCGTGTTCATGGATATGGCAGGATTCTGGGCATTTGATATCAACTTTAAAGATTACATGTTGCGCGTACTCGCTCATAAGCTCAAGATAGTCACAGTCAATGTTGGATATCGGTGTGTTGTTTCTACGTTTTCTACTTGTCCCTGGCATTCGAACCTGGCACAAGCACAGAGGCTTTCCCTCGCCCACATGAAGACAGCTATACAGCTTTGAAATGGGTTAGCATTTGGTGCAGGTCAATTTACCCTTCTGATACATGGTTGGTATAGGCAACGGAGAATAGCGTCAAACTATCTGCAGACGTCAAGAAGGGTTTCATAGTGATGGGTTCGTCAGCTGGCGGAGCTCTCGCAGCCATGGTGGCCCAGCGTGCTCGCGACGACCCGTTTTTCATCGACCGTCCCCTCACTGGCCAAGTCCTTCAGATACCCTCCGTTTGTAGCCCTGGGCAATATCCCGAGCAGTATGCTGACCCATCGCTGTCCTCGCCGTGCGCATTGTATCTTTGACAGTATTTTGTTTCAGATACAGACATCGCTTGCTGTCTCTGGAACAGAACAAGGACGCACCGTTTATCAGTAAACACTACATCGAACTCGTATGCCGTGCGTACGCAGCGGCTCGGAATGCTTTACACCTCACGGATTTTAACAGGTTTCTTGGGAGGCGATCCATCTAATCCGATTATGTCGCCACTTCTCGCCACGTCCTTCGCCGGCCTTCCCCGCACTCTCATCCAAGTGGCTGGCCTCGATCCTCTCCGTGACGAGGGTATTCTCTATGGCGACCTCCTGTGCGAGGCGGGCGTTGAGACTAGACTTGAAATGTGCTTTTTTCCACTTACTTATGCCATTTTTCTACTTACATTGCTGCAGGTACCCTGGGGTTCCGCACAGTTTTGAGGACGTAATGTATCAGACTGACAAGGGACAAAAGTACGAAAAGGATGTGCAAGACGCCATTCGGTGGATGACCAAAGCGGACTGACTTCGTGGATTGCAATGAACATTCCGCACCTCTAGGTACATAAGAACAGAAAGGCGTCAGCTCACACTCACACTATCCAGCACTGTTACTACTGTAGCGATGTGATGCATGCACATGGTTATAGATCGATTGCAATGCGGCTAGTACCGACTGCGGTGAATCCTGACGGACTCACCCTCTCGTGTCGCTATGACCCAGCTCCCAGTCTCGTCACGCTGCATGGCTATCGATCAAACCTGGACTAGATTGAGAAACCGTCCAGCACCAATCCACGAGGATAGGGGCTTCAGCACGCGTGTAGGGTGAAGCTTCACCCTTCCTTATCCCCCTAACACCGGAAATTAACCCGCGGGTGGGTCACGCTGCGCACTCGCGCAGTTGTTCTTTCTGCGCGTACTCGACCCCCGTTGGCTGACTTTGATGGCAGCCTGCCTAAGGCGGCACCGGAAGGGTGAACGACAGGGGTAGCGGTCAAGCCCCCTGATGAGAGCTTCCTCAGGTTCGATACCGCACCGAGTCCACTCCCTTAGCGTCCCTCTCAGCACGAACTAACAGGGCCCTATCTTCAGAGACGGTTGCCCGAGTACGCGTGGAGGACGTTGTCAGCCCAGCTGTCCTGCTCGACTGGGCGCTGTCCGCGTACCTTGGCTTCGCTGGCGGATGCACGAACCGCCGCGTAAGCATTGTGCGGCTGTGCGATGTATGTATCCCGTGTATTATCTGTCCTGACGTCCGCTGATTTCATCTGCATGTGATTGTCACACCCTGACGCGCCCAGCAGTGTCAGCACCGCGAACTGATGTAGGACAGAGTCGAACTTGTGTTACCGCGACACCCGTGACGGGCGTCGCGTCCTTGGTCGTGTCTATACTCATTTACGGGGACTACCAGCTCTTTCCCCCAAGTGCCGCACCTCCACAGAGCTCTGCAGCTAGGGACACATTTGCTGCATGCTCTGTCCGGATCATTAGGGAAAGGCTACAAGTGTCACTGTGAACTCGGAGGAATGGAGTTCGGGCGTTCGCCGTTTAGACGACTCAGAACCAATTGACGCGGCGCGCTGAGGTGAGGTGACTCCGGTTACGTCGATTCCGGTGCTGCGTCGCTGGGATGGGTACGCTTCTGTGATAAAGCTACAGCCGCCGGTACTTACGCCCTCACTGACCTGGAGGCCCTTCTTCCGCGGCAGGGTCTGCCACCGTGTGCACTCAGCAGCCATGCACCCCGTGACGAGGACATGCTGCATTCGAAACTCCTGCTTAAAAACGCAGTAGCGACGCTCCCTCTGGGAGCATCGGCGTGCTGATCTGTATCATGGCGTGCATGAAAACGCCGAATGCCCTAGTCATGTTGACGTTTCACTTTCGGAAGCGATCCTGAAGCATTCACACGGCTCACTTTATAAATCAACTCGAGCTCCGCCTCGAATCGCTTCTTTACACGCGCACCTGGTTTTCGTATACAGATGGCCCCATACGCTCACGACCCCGTCCTTGATCCTGAATGGATTCAGATTGCTGCAGCCCTTCCATATGCCATGCCCACCGGCAACGACATCGACTTCGTAGTAGCTCAGACCCGGGAGCTAGCTAAGCTCACTGGGCCATTCAATCGATCTATATATGAACCTCAGTTACCGCTTGAGGGTATGTCTTGGAGTCAATGCTCTAGCATTTAGCTAAGTTTTTGTTCCAGAGCAGCGACCCCGCATAGAGGATTACACTGTGTCCGTCGAAGGTGGAGACATCCCAGTCCGCGTGACGATCCCCCGTTCTGGCGAAGGCGAATCTTTCCCACTTTTGGTATATTATCACGGCGGCTGTGAGCTAGAACATTTCTGTGCTGGAATTAACATATTCATGATCACTATACTGGTAGGTTTCTGGGCTTGCGACATCGACTTCAAGGATTATATGCTGCGTGTCCTCACGCATAAGCTTAACATAGTTACGGTCAACGTTGGATACCGGTATGCACCTGCTATCTCTTAATTTCATTGCTGATATGGGAATCTGGCACAAAGCACAGAGCCGTATCCTCTTCCACACGAAGATAGCTACACTGCTCTAAGATGGGTAAGCGTTCGGGTCGGGTTAATTGCCTCCGATATTCATCCCTCGTAGGCTGCGGAGAACTGCGCCAAACTATCTGCGGACGTCAGGAAGGGTTTCATAGTAATGGGCTCGTCAGCTGGAGGAACGCTTGCAGCGGTGATGGCCCAGCGCGCTCGCGACGATCCGTTCTTCATGAGCCGCCCCCTCACCGGCCAAGTCCTGCAAATACCTGCCGTATGCCACTTCGACCATTACCCCAAACAGTGCGTCGGCCTGCTCTTGCGCTCGGCGTGCACCTATTCACTCCTGATCCACTATACCAGATATAAAGATCGTCTGCTATCCTTGGAGCAGAATCAGAACGCCCCCCAACTCAATAAACACTTTCTTCAGCTGATATACCGTATGTCCGAAATGAAGAGAGGGAAAAATCCTGTCTCTTACCTCTTGCTTAGGTTGGTTGAATGGCGATCCTACTAGTCCGAGCATATCGCCGCTCCTAGCACCGTCTCTTGCCGGCCTTCCGCGCACTCTTATCCAAGTGGCTGGCTTCGACCCTCTTCGGGACGAAGGAATACTCTACTCTGATCTCCTACTCGAAGCAGGCGTTGAGACTAGGCTCGAGATGTACGTCTCACTACTTCAATATGCTTTTATTTTACTACTCTTATTACCCCAGATATCCCGGAGTGCCGCATGGCTTCGAGGAGCTCATGTATCAGACAAAGAAGGGGAAGAAGTATGAAAAAGACGCGGAAGACGCTATTCAGTGGATGATCAACGCGGTTTAGATGGTTTTACTGCGTAGCATTTACATGTCGCCTATCCATCCTGCCAGTGTCATAGCCTCCTTGATGGTATTCGCTATGTCCGTGGTGCACATGGCATGCGCACCGTACAGTACATCTTACCTGTAGCTTGAAGCCCTGAGGTGTTTCTATGGTCGGAACGATACAATACCTGCGTTCCGAGATGACTCGATGGTCGGGTTTCAGGATCGAGACATTTCAACTGGGGCTGACCAGAGCGAGCGGTAACGTGACTGTTCCTTTCCCCGTGACCAGACGCGACACTGCGCTTTGCTTGGACATAGCGCATACCCACCAGAGTCACCGGCCAACACGGCAGCGTTCCCTGCTGACCCACTGTGGCTGTCTACCTCCACATGTAGTAGCAGGGTAACATTTTCTCTGTCCAAGTACATAAGCGTGTTTCGCGCTTGGCATCGGCTGTGCGTACTTTTCGCCCTCATCCGCCCTCGTTGAACCCTCCTCGTACCGACAGCAGACACCCCCTGCAATGGCTCAGTACGCGCGTCGTTCCACTTCTGATACAGAATGGAAGAAAATCTCTGCGGTGTTTTCCCTATCCGAGCCCGCTTCCGATTTGGCTTTGGAGGTAGCTAAAATCCCGGAGATTAGTATGCAGCCTGAGTGGGGTCCGAGCCATAGAGCTATCATAGAGGTCATACTTTCCAGGACAAGATATGATCCTTTGCGAGTGTATATATAACAGGTGAGCATCGTTTTCTGAATCATCTAGGAACCCCACCTGTCAGATGGTGTGTAATGAGAAAAGTTCCTGGAATTGGCTGCAATATTGATTCATCCACAAGACTTTGAGTACCTGATTGAAGATCATATCGTTCCCGTCGATGGCGGCGAGGTTCAGTTCGAACACGCGTCGTTGTCCCGTCGGCCAACGGAGAAACGTTCCCGCTTCTGGTATATTTTCATGGAGGTAACTATTACCATATATTTCTTGGCTTCTTTTCGCCGACATCGTATCGCGGCTAGGCTTTATCGCAGGCGATATTGACACAGATGACTATGAACTTCGTGTTTGAGCTACAGACTAAATATTTTTACCATCAACGTTGAATATCGGTGCGTCACTACCATGCACTCTTTATTATACCAGAATAATTACCATACTACTATCAGTTTAGACGGTGCACCTCATGCGCAAGATGGCGGCCACGCTGCGTTGGAATAGGTCTGTGTATGTCTTCAGCCCTCGTCACTGCGCCCGAATGATCCCGTCTCGTATAGGCTGGAGTGAACAGCGCTGAGCTATCTGCCGACACCACTATGGGCTTCATAGTTATGGGTGCGTCTGCTGGCGGACAGATTACAGCAGTCGTGGCACAGCGCGCTCGCGATGACCCGTTCTTCTGCGGGCAGCGGCTTACGGGCTAGATCATACAGATTCCGATGGTTTGTCACTTAGACTGCTACCCTAAGCAGAATGATATTATCTCATGCCATATGCTCGTCGTCCTAAGTCTTGCTTTCTTAGGTACAAGGATCATTTGCTGTCCATGGAGCAGAACAAAGATGCTCCATTGCTACCCAAGAGGGCCATGGTAAATATCTACCGTACGTCTGGCGTGAAATCAAACAAACTGCGCTCATGTTTAATTTTCCAGGTTTCTTGGGCGGAAACCCGAAGGACCCTCGATCTCTTCACTCTTAGCACCCTCGTTCACAGGCCTTCCCCGTGCATTCCTCCAGATAAACGGTCTCGATCCGTCGCGCGATGAGGGCATTCTATATGGCGAACTCATGCGCGAAACGTCCGTGGACACGAGGATCGGGATGTACGTCACTTCGGATTGTCTTAAGCGATCGAATACTTACACAAATTTAGATACTCTGGCGTTCCGCACGGATCCCAGTACTTTATGTCGGGGCCACAGAGAAGAAATTTGCTCAGGACGCGGAGGATGCTGTGAAGTGGATGACAAGTGTGTAAGTCGTCGTGTCCCATGCAAGAAGGCAAGGGATTCCTGTCCGAATTTACTCGTCATCCATCGCGATCAGACTCGAATTTGGATGGCTCGGACTGGATGATTTACCATAAGCCGGTTGCTAAATCCTACCGGTTCTGGACGGCAGGCAGATTTTGATGGAAAGGCTTAGAGTCTGGTTTCTAGACCATAAGACAAGAGCTATGTACGTTTAGAAACGCGATCACTGACGACGGCGATGCACCAATGGGAAACGGGCGGGGGAAGCAGCGAACTGTACAGATGTGTACCATGCTTGACCTCTCCACTCCATCTCCCATGGAGAGCTGCATCGGTCCGCAAAGTACTCGTTGAGCTGAGCTGTGTATATGTATGCTTCATCCCTAGACATATACGTTCAGGGTTCCCCGAAACATCAGAGTTGCCTCGCCCTCATAGGGGGTACCTTCCGAGGCTGATAGCTCGGATGTGGCCTGGAGCGCTCAGAGTTCAGCTGCTGTGAAGGAGCATAGGAAGTCTAGGACGGCCTAGAGGGCTACATTTGATGGGCAACAAATCATATCGCGATTTGTGCGCACAGAGGGTCGATCTCAGGGCACACCGGATGACTGACGACGCTAGGGCCGAGAACAGCGATGTCCTGAGTTTGACTACATGTACCTAATATTCGTCTTGGACACGCGTGATACGGTAGGCGTTGGTCTGATAGGAGAAAAGGTTAGCGCCGGCAACGTTTGAAGCGGGAAGAAGCCACGCTACGGGGAGTCGTCGGGTAGTAGTGGGCGATGTGGAAAGGAGCTTGTCCCTAGTTCCAAATGAGCTGTGGCGTTAGCTCGAAGGCCAACGGCGCGGGGTGAATAGGTGACGTCTTCGTGCAGACTACCGGAAAGCTTACGACAGAACGTTGCAGTGCGCAGTGCAAGTAGGGAAGGCTAATACAGCGGAAGGTACGCCGCTGAATGGACTACCAGCGTGAGACTGCTCGATGACCTACTGTCCATTCCGCAGCCAAGAGGATTAAGAGGAGATAACTTACTCAATGCACGAACGTACGACAAGAATTAGAGAGTTGACTCGCACGGTTCCGTATTACCTGAGAGGGAAAAGACACAGAGTCACCACGAGGGTATTATTGATAATGCCACAGCCCCAGCGTGGCGTTCCCAATAGGTAAGAGCTCGGGAATCTTCCGCTATTTCCTGGTAAAGTAAGCATGCCCTGAATCCTGGAAAGGAAAGAGACAGCCAGAGCACAAGAGTATATTTGGGGCCGACAGCTATATTTTGCTTGACATATGACGGATAGATAGCATGCCGAGGACATTCATCTAAAGCCCCGCAGTAGACCACCTTGCACAACATAAGCATTCCACGTGGCCCAAATTATGCCTGCATATGAACGCGAACCGCCCTGCAAGTGTGCGCTGCCAAACAGGGACAGAAAGGGGAGAATCAGCTAGTGTCGACAGCGAATGGGTGATGGTGATGCCAGGGCGGCAGGGTCCGAACTAAACCGGGAGACCAAGCGGGAAAGGAAGATCATCCGATGACGGCCTGGGAGGAGACTCGGCGACGAGTAACGATGTGAGCGTGTAGGCACGATCCGGAGGATAGCCGCCGCAAGTTAGCTTCGTTGCTTTGTCCTGCCTCGTCTGATTACGCCGCGAAAGCGGAAAAGGCTTCCGGCTTGAAGGCGAAGACTTACAGAGCGATCTCCGGATGCTGGAATAAGAAAGGCGACGATGACAAACTTGAAGGACGCGGTGACGAGAAGACGAACTATGCGTAGCTTCGCGAGCGTCAGCCCTGCAAGCTGGCGGCTTTTTGTCTGTGACAGCATTGAACCGGTGAGCGGCGTGAGTTTCTTAAAGTAGAATCGATTCTGACGAGACGGGTTTGAATGGACGTTGACAAGGTGCAGGAGGGACCACGAAGATGAAGGTCTGTCTGCACATGCAGTCCGGTGAGTATCAAACAAAGTCGTCCGGGCGTGCCTTAGCAAGAGCTTGATGCTATGCCACGTGCCAGGGTGATAGGACTAAACTCTAACGTCCATGCAGCAAACGTAAATAGCATAACCGTCTTCCCTTGCGTGCATCCATCTATCCAGAATTTTGCACACAGACCAGGTTGATGGTAGGATCAGTGCATGTAAACTTTAGAGGGAAGAGAAACAAAAGTTTTGGATCGATAAACGCTATTCAATGTAGGTGTAGTACATAGACGCGTGCAAGCCTGACTGAACAGGTCAAATCAGCACTGTCCGGCTCTTGGCGAAGCCTAAGCTATGCTGGGCAATATATGTATTACACTAATCAATCACTTCTGTCGCTTTTAACTCCTTGTAAATGCAGAAAGGGGAGTGTGATCAAGTGTGATCGTGCAAAGGCAGGAGATAGTGAAGTTGTACAAACAGGCGTCCCTGCGGCTGACTGCGCCTGCATTACTTTTCGCTGTCTCCCTGTCCGAAAATTTAGAAAGATACACATATGGCCCCTGGGCGTATAGGATCTGATACGGATGGTAGTTTCTGTGGATTTAGGCAGCGTTTCAGCATAGGAACAGAATCGTAGACACCGTTTGCGTTACTTGGTCAGGAGCAGCAGTGCATGTCATCCGAATTCTCCTTCGTAAGTCAATGTAAGTATACCGCGCGAGGGTGTGGGGGTCGGCTCTAACGACAATTCGGTAGGAGAGTGAGTCAGCAACGAGCGACTACCGGAAACCGAGAGAACCGCAGGATGCGGAGGCCTTGATACGGCTAGAAGAGAAGTTGTGCGCTCACAAAAGCGGCTTGATTAACGCGGCTGGTCGGGAACAACTTCGCGGACGCCGTTTGGGTCCAAGCGCGCAACAACATGGATAGCAAGCATATAGAAAGAGCGCAGAGAAGGGGCTGTGCGGCAGTCGACGTGACAGCCGACTGTGAGTGCGCCGAGCACCTTCGTCACGGGAAAAGGGCCGCGAGTTCCAGGATCGGTCTGCCTGGAACAATACGTCCCGATCTTTCCACAGTGGCTCCGAGCTAACGTCGTCGCTGTAATCCGTTAGCGATACGAAAGCCTGAGAAGAAGCCCAACGACTGGCCACAGGCACGGGGAGGTAAAGTGCCAGAAGTCGGCCACGCACGCAGTACACTGTGGCCGCGAAGCGCCGATGCCGGTGCGCGGCGCCAGTCGGGTATACAGGGCGCATATGGAATAGCGCCCGCCACCGCCGTCATTTCCGACGGCCTGGCTTTCCCGATCGACCTGGTGGCCATGGGTGGATCCGCGGAAGGACCTTGGTGGCACACCGGAGGACGGGTTGGTCCGTCGACCGGCGAAACGGAGTTAAACTTTGTGGCACGGCGCGGGCGATCGGTGGGAAGCGAAGACGGGTCGCTTCTGAGATAGGCGGTACTGCTGACGGCGCAAGAAATGGCAAAGGATTAGAGAAGCGAGGAAGGCGGGTTGCGTGAGACGCGCTGTGCCTGGAGATACAGGAGACTCTGTAAGTTATGTGGTGCTTCTGCTGGATGACCGTCGGCAGCTCGGTCGCGAGGCCGCGATCCCGCGTGGAGTGGGCTAATGACGTCATGTACGAGCGGTCGCAAAGAGGCGCCATATGCTGGGAGAACTCAGGTCGCCCAAAGAGGGTCCTGTACGGAGGAGCTTGAGGATTCGCAAGCTGGTTGGTGACGCGACGGTAGGCACCTGCGTATATGGTCATTACAGGGACGCAATTGTTATTGTCTGCAGGACGACGGCGTCGATTTCAACAACATTCACGAGGGTGACTCGGTGACGCGGGTGGGCGGCATGGTGCCGCAATCTGCATTAGGCTGTTTAGAAGGTCGGTGTGGCGGGCGGGATTATGACCCGTTATCCGTGCTCGATGATTGTGCCAGGCCCGCTGGACGAGAAGACTCGCAGCACTAAATTAGCACTGCAGTAGCAATACCGCGGCAGAGCTCGCGGCCGCCGCTGTGCCAGCGATCGGGAAGATTTGCACGTCTTGGACGGATAGGGCAACATGCGCAGGACGATGACAGCTGGCGCGAAGCTATACTGCGCTGCGCTGGCGACGGGATTTAGGTCCGCGGCACTGTGCAGGAGTCACCCGGGTACAGTAGAGCAGGTGGCCAATGTGGCCATAGGAAGAGGCGCGACAGCGGCCTGTGGCCACAAGACAAATGCACAGTTCGGTCGCAGGAAGTGTCAGGCTCCGGCGCTGCCGGTCGACGAGGCATATGGCGGTGCAAAGCCCCGGAAGACCTGTGTGAGCGACATTCAACTTCGGAGATGAATGCAAGCGGGCGAGCTCGGCTTTGGCGGCTGTGCCGAGGTGTTCGGACCGTGACCCGGTCACCTGGGAACAAACTGTACAGTCGATCCGGAAATAGCCGGGTGACCGTGCGCTCACGCACGTCCCGGACGTCGTCGTCGACGAACCAGGCCTCAAGACCGTCAAGATGGGTACGTGCTCATCGTCTGTGCCATCTTCGGGCTACAGCTAATACGGGGACCTTCTCATTCTCGCCTTCCCGCTAAAATCGCACAGGTGTGTCCGTTCACACCGCTTTTGTTGACCTTACGAGTGACCCCCATATGCAGGTATTTCCCGCACCTCCAGGCATAAACGCTCAGCCACGGGCGCGCAGCGCGCGCACTATCGCAAGAAGCGCAAGTTCGAGCTCGGTCGGCAGTCGGCACAGACGCGCCTGGGCGCGAAGCGCATCCACACCGTCCGCGTCCGGGGCGGGAACCTCAAGTACCGTGCACTCCGCCTTGACTCGGGAAACTTTGCATGGGCGTCGGAACACTGCACGCGTAAGACGCGCATTATCGGTGTCGTGCGTTGTTGCTGTTCTCGAGCTTTCCAAGGCGGCGGGGTGCTTATAAGCGGCAGGTTTATAACGCATCGAATAACGAGCTCGTCCGCACGAACACGCTCGTCAAGAGCGCCATTATCCAGGTCGATGCGGCCCCCTTCCGCCAGTGGTATGAGGCACACGTGCGTTGATCTTCCCTTCCTCCTGTCTTCGTCCAGACGGTGGTCGCCTGACGCGGGCCGTCTCTATCTATAGTACGCCCAGCCGGTGACAAAGAGGGGCAGCAAGGCGGCGGCGGGGACGGAGGAGGAGAAGAAAAAGGTGTCGAACCACGTGCAGCGTAAGCAGGACGAGCGTAAGAAGGACGCCAAGGTCGACCAGCTGCTCGAGACGCAGTTCGCGGCAGGCCGTCTGTACGCGGCTATCTCGTCGCGACCTGGCCAGTGCGGCCGTGCGGACGGCTACATCCTCGAGGGAAAGGAACTCGAGGTGCGTGCGGTCGTCGTCGACTTTCAATTTCATTTGGGTGTCTATCGCTGATCTTCGTCCTCTTGACAGTTCTATCTGCGCAAACTTCGGTCGGGCAAGCAGAAGCACGGCTGAGGGGGCGGATCTGTTGTTCACGGATGCCTCTCGTTCCCTTCCGTCGCCGTGCACAGCAGGCGAGCATATGCGGTGTCGGGAGTATTTCGAAAAGGCTGTATGGGTCGGGAGGGACGACACCGGGATTGTTGTTGATTTGTGTATGATGATGCTATGCCATGAAATGCACATATGCCGCACACCCACTGCCTGCCTGCCTTGTCTGGATGTTGAATGCGGGAACAGATGCAGGACGGTCGTCTAACTGTGGATGGAGATAGTAGATGCAGATGGACAGGAGCTCCGACGTGTTTTGAGTTGTGGCCAAAGTGAGCGGAGTGTGGCGAAATTCAAGCGCCCTGTCGGCGGGGGTGACGGAGGCATCGCGTGGCTTTTGTTGTCCGGGGACTGTATTAAACAAGGCGCCTGTTCCGTCTCCTCGTCCCCGGCTTCAACCTCCCGCGTCTGCCGCCTGCAACACCGCCAGTTCACCCACCTCTCCTCCTCCTTCCATCACCTCCACTGGCTTCCCCTTTCCCTCCTTCTTTCACCTGGCCGTGTTCCCTGTTCATCCCCCGCGTCCGCCTCCCATCCTTCCGGCATCATGCCTTCACAGACGCAGGTGACGTCGCTGCCATCCCCTTCCACGACAACTTCCCCGCAATGGCGCGTCACGAACAAGGCGATGAACGTCATGGACCTCTCGCGTGACGACGACTTTCTGTCCCACCTCCTCGTCGAAAAACTCGGCACGAACGGCATTCCCCTACACGTCCATAAGATGGATCCTAGCAGGCGCTTGCCCAGAGTCTCCGCCGAGGACCTGCTCGAGATCGTTCGGCGCGTGCGTCCTCTCGCCGTCGCTCGCCGTATGCCGCACTCATCTGCCTCTCCGCCTGCAGCTCGTGACCGCAAAGGGCCCGCACCACCAGGCTATCAAAGCTGCCGTCGACGCCCTGCTCTGGTGCGTCACGCGCCGCTGCCGTTCGCGCTCCGTTGACACGCCGCAGCCTCCCCGGCGTCCGCTTCTACATCCAGGCCTTCGAACAGAAGCAGATCAACGCGTTCGCCACGTAAGTCCGTGTCCATCGGTCGTCCACGTCTTGTCCGCTCAGCCCGACTCTGTGTCCTTTAGCCACGCCTCGCGCTACTTCTCGCTATACAACCCGCACGGCAATATTGAAATTGCGCACACGCAGCGCTACTCTCACAAGACTGGGAAGAGCGAACTCTGTGTGCTCGCGACGCGCTACCTCCCTGTCGGCATGGACCTCATGGACCTCACCGGCTCTATGGCTGATCTGACCGACGATGAGGACCGCGAACTGAAGGGGACCGACCTCCGCAACTCCTCCGGCGGTATGCGCAAGGACTTTTCGGTCATCCATTCGCGCCAGATGAAAAAGAATCACCTGTTCCTCGGCCCCGCGCGTTTCGTCAACGTGAGCATGCGCCGCCGCGCCCTGCTCCCCTTTTCCTCTCCGTGTGCGCGCCTGAGCTGACGCACGCACTCCCTCCCCCCTTTTTTCTTTCAGCACGATTGTGACAACAATTGCGAGCTTCTCCGCAAGGGTAAGCTCATCACCTTCCGCGTCATCAAGCCGATCGGTCCTGGTGAGGAGGTCACCGCGCATTACGGCGACAGCTATTGTGCGTCACGCCCTCGTTTATCGTTCCCACACGACCCCAGTCCGCTGACGCGCTCGTGTGTGTTTCTCCTTCCCCTCCCGCCGGATGCAGTCGGCCGCAACAACAGGCGCTGTCTGTGCGAGACGTGCGAGAAGGCCGGCATTGGCGGATACAATCCCAGCGCGGACGGCGGGGACACGGACGCGGACGAGCCGTCGGACTTGGAGGTGCCCTCCAGGGCCGGCACTCCGGCGCCAGCTACGAACGTAAACGTAAACGAACGGAGGACGCGTAGGGGTGTGTACGCCGTGCTGACGAGAGATGTCGACGCCGAGGAGGATGGTAACGAGGACAAGCGGGACGAGCCAGAAAACCCGTCCAAGCACGGCTTAGAAGAGCCATGCGGTCCGTCCATGCCCGCGCCACTCTTCCACTCCCTCGAATCCGTCGTCGTCGTCGCAGGCTCGCAGACGGACACGGGCTTGATTACGCCTTCCACGTCTTCGCCGCCGAACCCGGGATTGATCACGCCTTCCACGTCTTCGCCGGGCCCGGAGACGCGCACGCCGCCCCTCAAGTTCGAGTCGGTGATCGCGACGCGCGCGCAGAAAGCGCGTGCGGCGGAGAAGGCGAAGATGTGTGCACCCGCGACGCCCCCGCTCGAGGAGGATGCGCGCGTAAGGACGCGCTCGCGTTCGCGCCTGTCGACACCCGCCGGCGCTGGCGCGAGTGCGAGCCGAAGCACGAGCGTCAGCGCGCCGGGCTGGACTGCGAGCAAGACACGCGCAGCGAGCACGAACGCGGCACGCGCGAGCACGCACGAAGCTGAGGCGAAGGCGCCGGGTAAGGGCAAGGGTAAAGAGAAGAAGACGGGCCCGCGGACGCCCGTATGTGCGACCTGCGCGTGTGTACTGCCTATCATCTCGGTGGACAACGAGATCGTGTGGGGCAACTTTGACGAGCGTGGCCGGAAGAAGGAGGTGCACGAGTGCCCGAGGTGCGTCCGTCATCTGTCCGCGCCGAGCGGGCTCTGACATCGTATTGCTTGCCTGTCTGTCTCCGTAGGTGCCTGCGCCACGCGGCGATCTACCAGCAAGCGTGGCCGTACCGCTCCGCCGCCGCGGCAAGCGCACTCGTGGCCTCGAGCCATGCCCACCATCAGTATATGCTAACACCGCGCTCGTGCACGCCGACCATGGGCGCGCCTGGCCCATCGACCAGCAAGCTCCTCAAGGCCGTTGACCGCAAGCTACAGCACGCGTCGTCCCGCGCGTCGTCCGTGGCCGCGTCCGTGTCGGCCGGCGTCAGTGCGCCCACCACCAGCGCGAAGCGAAAAGCGCAGGACCAGCGCGAGGACGACGCGAAGCGCCGGAAGACAGACGCCGGCGCGAAAGGCAAGGCGGACGGCGCAGCGAAGGGCAAGACAGATGCCGCCGCGAAGAACAAGACGGTCAGCGCCTCGAAGGACAGGACAGACGCCGCCAAGGACAGAACGGACAGCGCGATTGGTGTGCCGGAGGCCGGTCGCATTAGTCGTTCCGGTCGTGCGGTCATGCCGAGCGCGAAGCTGCGCGAGTCGGCGTCTGCGGAGCCTTCGCCGCGACGCGGACGCGGGCGGCCACCGAAGACGTCGCATGAGCCCGAGCCGGTGCCCGCCAAAGCGGAGAAGGCGTCGCCAGTGCGCGCGCGCGCAACTCCGACGACAACGGTTCCCGTGGCAGTGACGAAGTCGAGGGCACAACGCGCGGAGGAGCGTGCGAAGATTGTAGAAGAGCAGTTCGCGAATGCACGGGCCGCCGACGCGGGTCTCGCACGGACGAAGCGCGCACGGGAGCTGGAAGCCGCGGCCGCGGCCAGCGAACTCGAGCCAGAAGCCGAGGCCCAGCCGTCGAGCCCGCTGACCAGCGCGGGGGATGAGGCGGAGGCAGAAGAACGGCGGGTCCGGACGGAGCTCGGCCCGGCGCTCAGCCCGCTGTCGGTGCAGCCGGAACTCGAGTCGGAACCGGAGCCGGAGGCTCTGCCCGACAGGCCGGGGGAGGGCGAGCGCGACGAGGATGAGGAAGAAGACGAGGAAGAGGACGAGGAGATGCCGGTGTGGCGCCCGCCGCGGATGATGCATCGCGCGATGTTTCGCCCGACGCCGGTGATGTATGCACAGAGAAGGTGGGCGGAGCCGACGCCGGAACCGGAGGACCGCGGGTCAGCGGGGTTGGATGAGGACCGGGACCAGAATTGGATGGAGTCTGACGGCCGCGACCGGATGGGCCTCGACGACGACCGCGAGGACGAGGTCGAGGTGCTCGAGATTTCGACTGCGACGAGCAGCGGGGGGCCCGTTACGCCGCCCGAGGATAGGACGCCCGATGGCGCCGTCATTCACATCCTGGACGACGACTCAGTCATCGAGCAGCCCGCTTCCAAATTCGCCGTTGCCGCCGCTCCTGCGGTCCCACTCCTGCCTCAGCAGGTCCCCATCGAAGTCCCGGACTCGTCCGACGATGGGATTGAGATCATCGAAGTCGACCGCGACGATGACGAGGAGGGTGAAGATAAGGACGGCAGGATGCGGCTGATGGGGATGCGGTCGTCGCTCTGGCGGCCGTCGGCGATCGAGTTCGCAAGGCGGCGGTGGGAGAAAGCTGACTCGACGGACAAGTTCGCGGCGGTCGACCACTGGTGGAACACGAGCGCGCAGGATGACGAGAGCGGCGGCGAGTCGGACGTCGAGGAGGTCGAGATGCGCTGAAAGTCGGCGTGGTCTCGACGTTGTGCTCACCGGCTCACCGTTGTGCACCTACTCTCCCCGAGCTCGTCGGTCGACGATGCTTGTCTTTCCATTTCTCCCTCCTACGTGTCACCGCCTCTCCGCGTCCATTCCTGCACTTCCCCCTTCTCTTTACGCCCGCTTGTTATCCAGCAGCGGTCCCGCCCAACGTCCAACGGCCGCCTCTCGTCCCATAAACGCTGTCGCTCGACGTCCAACAGTCATACACCGTCCAGCTCGGTGTTCCCTGCCCCCTCCCATCTCGTTTCGTCCGCTGCCGGCCCGTCAGCCGTCACGCCACAACGCCCTTGATGCCGCCGCCTACAGCCCTAGCCGCCATTGCGTGCTGCGCGACGTTGTGCGCACCGGGTCCGTGGTTCGTACTCGGGTGTATCGTTGGTGCGAGATAGGGGCTGCAGGGCCGTATCTCAATTCAACAGGACTTGGCCACGGTCATGATAGGATGCTCTCGGATCCCTGTGATTCAAAAAAGACAATGCACATACACAAACATTGTACACTGCACCAGCAAAGTACCTTAAATTATCGTTCGCTCGGTTTGTTGAAACCTCTTTGTTGTGCTCCATTGCGACATGCCTTGTGATCTTATTGAGCTGGAGACCCCTCCTGCCTTACCTTACCTCATCATGCTTACTGCGCCTCTGTGCCTTCATCGCACGCTTTAGCTATCTCAGTTCTTCCCTGTACATAACCCGTCCCTAGTCACTTCCATGTTTGTACTCACGCACCGACCCAGCCTCGCGCATGACCTGCTTTCGTGTGATGCGATGCGGGCGGTGCGCACGCAATCACGTCCAATAGGTAGAGGATGAACATCATGACGTCTATAGCACCTCTCTTGGTCTCGCAGTGCCTGGCGCTACGTCGATGCCTTCCATGAACTGCGGCGCCGACGCCGCCGCAGATCTGTTGGTATCTGCGGGGTGCTCGTGGCGCCGCCTGAATGCACGGTGGACGAGCTGAGTAATTCACGCACGTATGATGTCTAATACAGCAATACGACTAGGTCTACAGTACAGGGTGTTGGTACAAAGGCGGCCGGATAGGGTAGCAATACAATAGGGCCAGTGACGAGTACGGGCTACACTAGTGTACACCTGAGTATGGTAAAGATAGATGAAAGACCAGATAACAATGGCAAATGGGTCTGCCGGGCCAGTGTCTAGGTGCCAATGGATACATGAATAGGGCATGGAGGTATGTGAGAAAGGGACCTATGCTCGAATAAATAATGTGAGGATGCGGCCGGGGTCGGCTTGACGATGATATGCGTGCGCTGACTTGCAGCTGACAATAAATAGCGTTGGAGGTGAGAAGGGGGATCTACATCCGGTGACACGGGACCGGGCGGTAGGAGAGCTGCAGCGCGACGGCTCATCTGTTTGCAGCGCTGATGATCCAGATGGCAGACGGGCGGATATCAACCGATGTGGCCAGAGATGCGTGCCGTGAGAACCACGGAGGAGCCGCCGGCGCCATCAGGCGCGCCCGGAGCTGGAGCCGGGTGAGCCCTCGCTCTCGTCCTCAGACGTCTCTTGCACGTCCGGTGCGGCGGGCTGCGTGTGCGTGCGCGCATGCCGGCGCATGTTGCTCTGCACGCTGAATGTACGATCGCACCCCTCAAAGGTGCACTTGTACGCTGGAGAAGGCGAAGGCGCGCAAGCCGTCTGTCAGCACGGAGCAGACCAGCCATGGGACAAGGACTCACGGCGCTCGCCGGTGTGGCTGTACACGTGGATCTGCTCGACCATTCAGCGTGCGATTGGATGTATACCCACGACACTGCGCCGTTCACGCACCTTGAGGCTGCTTGGACGAGTGAACCCCTTCCCGCAGTACGGGCACTCGTACCTAGACGACGACACGATAGGCCCCTCGTACGTACTCGGCGCCGCAGACAACGCAATCTCCGTCCTCGCCGCCTCCTGGGGGACCCCGCGGGGGTAAGACGCCAATGAGGAGTAGGAGGTTGAGGATGTGTAAGACGCCAATGAAGCAGGCTGCACCATCCCCGAGGCGTGCGCAGCGCCAGCACCAGACGTGTAGGACGAATGCAGCGGCTCTCCCCGTTGGTCCCCGTACCGAGTCGGATATGGGGTAGATGCCATCTGTGGTGGATACCGACCAATGCCGCCGGGATCAACTCCGTATTGTTGCGTGTGGTTGGGATATGGGTTCGAATACGAGCGCGTGCGCTCTGCTGACAGAGGTGGCGGCGACTGGGCGTACCGCACGTCGAGAGAGCGCGAGGGAGTGTGAGGACGCATTGTGGACGAGGACGGCAAGCCGGAAGGATAGGCATGCCTCGAGGACTGCAGCATCGAATGTGACGATGAGGGCGCAGGTGTGCCTTGCGAGTGTTGTGGATACGTGTTCCCCGGCGTGTAGCTCGGCCGCAGATGATCGCCTCCATACGGCGAGCGCTCGTCATTCACACTCAGTTGGCTGAAGGGCGCTGACGGGGAGTACGCTGCTTGTGTTCCATGAGGGCGTGGTCTGGGCGGCTGCGCTAGCTCCGCTGTGGAGATCGAGGGGTCGTGAGCGCAATCCTAACGTGCGGCTTTGTGGCACACTCACTTCCGAAAAGCTGGTGTATGGGCGGAAGAGTAGGTCTATCCTCCTCGCGAGGAGGCCCGGTATTATAGGATCTACGCGAAGACATGAAGAAAATAGGTGAGGGGGGTAGGTACCGGAACCAAAAGGGAACGGGAAGTGGATAAAGCCTTGCACCCTGAGCAAGCCACACTTATTTGTACCAAGTCGTCTGGAGCACAGGGCTGTGTTCCGAGCTAAAGCCCAGTCTGAACGTCAAACACACGCAAGGCAAGTGACTCGCAGCAGGTTTGCCATCATAGGTGTTGAGATGCAACTTCAGTACGTGGCAAGCTATCATTCAAGAGAAGACGAAACGGGCGGCGCAGACCCAGAAATGCCAGATTAGGCGAATTATCACAACCGAAAAGGGCTGCCATGGCCGAGTGACCCCTGCCGGTTACTTATTCCCCGTATTCCACGGTCTTCGGCGGGCTGTATATCCTTGTCAACGCGGCGGTGAGGATGCAATACGCCTCGGGAGACCTCCCAGCCGCTGATCGAAGTCGTCATCAAGATTCGGACGAATAGGAACGGTAGATCGTGCTCCAGGCCGTCGACATCACAGTGGCACAGTCGACAACGGCGTGGCGGTCGGTAACCTGAGCATCAGAAAAATCGCACCCACTCAAGAGATGGGTAGGATAATCAGAGTGGGCGATACTGAAGGGAGAAGTACATCGTAGTAACAGTGATCCCTTGGACATGGTTGGATACTGTGCAAGCATCGTTGAAGTCGACGTATCTGTGGGTGAAAGACATCGGATGGGATGTCTGTTGCCCTACCTTGAAACAAGTAATGGCTGGGACGCTAAACTGTGCAAATCTGGATGAACGTCAAAGATCAACAAATCAGTCATTGAGAACACTTAGACACGCGGGCCGGGCTGTCTCCCGTCCCGTTAGGCAGTCCGAACCACGAATCACCCATTGATCAGATCTTCTTGAACTTAGGGCCGTCTTGAAAATCAGGTAAGCGTGCCTTGGATGAGCTTGTGGTAGCTTTCATCTAATAGGTATGACAAAGGCTACGCTCCACTAAAGACGATGTCAGAAGTTAGATCTCAGACCGACAGTCAATGGATCCTGCGATGTCGCTGAACAAACCTCGCCACCAGTGGCCTACGTCGACAAGGGCTGCGTAACGACAGCGGCCGGACCCAAGAACACACTCACTGCATCTACACATTGCATTCACCCGCTGCCCTTCTCAAACGATGCTCATGTACGGGTCATCTCGGCCTGTGTCTTCGTTGTCAACGATAGCGCGTGAAGTCCATTTTGCAACTCCTCGGACAGGGCCGCGTACACTAAGCGATGTCTTTGCATGGTAGACTGTATGAAAGATCGACAATCAATATCGTGTCGTTGATGACGCGCGTAGCAGGGGTACACCGACCTTGCCGGTAAACGCTTCTGACACGACTTGGATGGAAAAATCTGAGTACTGAGTGAAGGAGCGAAGCGCACTAAGTCATATGTGACCTACGCGTCTCTCCGCTTCCTCCACCTTCAGCACGCATGGCCGCATGATGACGATGTTGCCATGAATCATTGGTGATGCACAATTGAGATGGTTGAAATAGAGCGGTGAGCTACTTGCACGTTGCACATGAATCAACTGAACGAACACCTCGTAACCGACGGACCTTATTATGGATGGCATATTCCACGGGCTTCTCAGTGGGAGAAGGGGCAGTGGCGGACGACATGGCAGCTTTGGAAAAGCGGTAGCGTTGCGTGACGGTTGCTGGCAGTTGACGGGCACACAGCCTGAGCATCAGTGTTCAACAGATGTGCGGGACTGCCAGCTAGGCGAGGCAGCAGGTATCCTATAGGTTCGGATAACCCTTCAGAAAATTGCAATAAAATGGATGCAGCGAGCTTCAACAGGAGTAAGACGGACGCACTGATCGTTGGAGATGATTTCGGGAGGCGGACGGACGGCGTGTGATTTTTGCGTCCCGTGACGGAACGCGTCGCGTCTCGCTATTACGCGTCTCACTTTACCACCAACGTTCAAAGCCTTTAGCTCTCTTGACATCCCCTGCCATATATCGGTTACTCCTCTCATGTAAGAAAGTTGAGCCATGTGTGTACCTTTGAGCTGCTAAACTCATGGCAGAACGATGACACGCAACCCGATTCCGAGCTGCGGACTCGACACGGAGAAGAGCATGGCAGCATCCCATGCGGGCGTCGTCGATAACGCCTTTGAAGAGGGTCAATATGATATTGGTATTGCATCACTTCTTAAATCTGCCTCTCCCTCTGTTATACCTCTTCCGTAAGTCATCTCCGTCCACACGGACTCCTTCAGCACTACTGAACTTCAATCCGGGGCTGATTAGTATCACAGGACACATATTCGTCAGCTTTTGTATCTGGCCCTTTACCCCCGCGACAAAAACTTTAGTTCTTCCCGCCATGGCGCACATGTTGCCAAGAGCTCGCAGTCTCTCGCGCCCTTACCCGCTACCTCAGACACGGCATGCCGGGCGCTGCGAGAACTTCATCGCACTCTTCATCCAAAGTATTTGCTTCGCGCCCTTCCATCATACCCAGAGATCGGACAGACTCGGTATTCCAGCCCTGCTCACAAAGATGGCTCGGATGCTGCGGCGGACTCGACAATTGCTAGAGAAGCGATGCGTCTCGCCGATTGCCGAAGCTGTTGGCGCATCCTCGCAGAAGATTTTATCCCGCCTATTGCTCCAGTCGTGCGAGTCCTCCCAGGGAGTCCGACGAAGCGGACCTCAGCCATGGCCTCTGGGGTCGCCCGGAATGACGGCGAGGATCCTCTGCTCGTTGGACCAACTTCGTGGCCTGTTTTGGAGTGGCTGGTTTCCCTATTTGAAAAGGACGAGGCACGGACATCGAAGGAGACGGGCAGTAAGTCGTCATACCCTTTATAGCAGGTTTACTGCTAATGTCCTATTGGACAAGCTTGCTTCTCCCCTCTTCTACTGGCACAGATTCCTGCGACTCGTAGCGATCGCGGCGCCAAATGGGACGCAACGGTACCTCTTGACATCGTGTCCTTTTGTCTTGAGCAGGATGAATTGGAACGGCACATGCTTGGTAACCGCCTTCTGCGTATGGTAGGAAGCCCGGAGCTATCCAAGACGTCATGACGATTGATGGTCTCTGTTAGTTGGTCAACCTCACGGACTCCAAAGACTTCGATCTCCCGATGTTCGTGAATCTGGTAGTGACTCGGTTTCTAACGCGAGACAGGGAGGACGTGTCGTCATTTCTTTCCCAACTGCCTAGCCCGCTCACCTTTGCTATCTGCCACGTGTCCCTGTCGGCCTCGAATGGGAAACGTTCTGGCGTATCACGCCTTCAGCCAAGAGCCCGCCGTCGAACGGGAGCACCCAATGGTGGTGATACCCCTCGCACACCTTCCGGCGCTAGTTCCGGCATACAGACTGGCGCTCACTATCAGCACGGTCTTTTCCCACCAGCCTCGGAAGTGATGCATCTTTTTTCGTTGACACAGACACCCGACACCTATACGTTAACTCTCAAGCTTCATCTCCTTTGGAGCTATGCTGAGCTGCAAAACGAAGCCAGCGATGAGATAAGGAGTCGAGACTGGCTTGACTTGATGGGGAGGGGCGAAGTTGCTCAAGCTGTGGAGTCTGTTTGTAACAAGGTCGCCGGCGCCTCCGAGTTGTGCGCCGTGGTCGCGCTGAGGGAAACCCTCTTGACGATGTGCGTCAAGCCTATTTGATGATTGATCCAGAGCATCCATTGCAGCAATAACAATCACCAACTCACGTTCCCTTCATGCTCTAAGGATCGAGTGGGAAACGCATTGTGTGGGAGAGATCCGTTCAGATAACGGCGACGGGGACTTGCAGAACCTCATTTTCGGGAAGGCCTCTCATGAGCGTATCTCGGTTCGTTGTACTCTAACCTTATAGGAAGAACACGGCATATAGGCAGAATAGGGCTTGGTCTACTCTTACCTACCCTATCTCCGCCCGCGAGAGACGGCAATGGACTGAACAGCTTGCGTCTAGAGGTGTTTCTCCGGAGGTCGGAAGAATCCGTAAATGCGAACTGGCGAGCCCATACGACGGCGCGACTATAGGGTGGCGTTAAAATACAACGGCTGAAGAGTTTTACCGCCGTGAAAACGGGACAAAATGTTCATTCTAATATATCGTCTCCTGAGCCAGCTTCCTCCTCTTCTGCCGATGAAGCCGCATCTATGAGCTCTCCATCGTCGGCTGAAGGACCGCTGGCGTATTTTCCTGCGTCCTGCTGCCTCTTCCACATAGATATCAGGAAATCCGGCGTGCTCGCGCTACTAATGTTTTTGTCTTCACGTGCCTTGACGAAGCGCGGAAAACGGAGGCTGAGACCTCGATCTTCAGAGACAATCCCGCGAGCCGCAGCGGCTACAGGGCTGAGCGTGATGCTATTGAAAACGTCTGTTAATCGAGGCCAAGGATAGAAGAGTGCTCCCACTCAGCGCCTCGAATCTCCCAGACTTCGTGCGGTCGGAAGTATACGCTCGGCGAATAGCCTAAACATTGTTAGCTTGAGTGGTCGTGCCATCAGGACGTTATGGAAGCACTGGCCTCCAACATCGACATCGCCCCAAAGCGGCCGCCGTGAACAGTTCCCGGAGTCTTCCGAGTAGCGCGCAACCATGTCCTGCGGATTGCATATGAAACCTAGCACACAGGGCTGTTCAAGTATACGAGCCTGACCTTGTAAAACTTATCCGAGAAACCTGGCTGGGTTTCAGCACAGACCAAAAAGAGGCACGTGCTGCACGTACCAGACATGCATTTGCAGAGCGCCAAAAGGACTCCTGTTTCCGGATCCTGCAATGCAAGTAGGACCGGACTCCACCATTGGGCTTTCCGACCATTTCCATGCCATGCTCCAATAGGAATAAGGTCAAGCGTGTCACCAAGCGTCATCACGTAGTCCTTCTTGAGCTTAAGCCACGAAAAAGTTCGTTTATCTGTCACAGGCGCAATGAAGCAGGACCTAGGTTGGGGCGCGATAAAGGGACGACGTACCAGGCTCATACGTCGCTGGCAGAGGCTTCTTCTTCGTCTTCCCTTCTATGCCCTCGACTGTTTCCGCAATTTCGCCGTTGTCAAGAAGCTGGAGAGAAGAGTCATCGCCACCATGCTAATAAGTGCAGATCAATTAAGCTGCGAACCTTGATCATGAGGCCCTCGCAACGGCTGTCCACGGACTTAAGCCAAAACTCTTCTGTCGCTTCTTTACCCTCCGTGCTTTCACAGTATTCGACGTGGCGTAGACGGGCAGCATTTTTCACGTCGAGCTCGACAGGAGCAAAGTGCTTATGTAGCGCGGCCCGGCGGTGCCGAAACGTGTCTCCGAGAAGAACCTACGCGAACTGGGTTAAAAGAGGGGATTTATGAGCAAGGAGAGCATACATTCCCGTTTAGATACATTAGGTCGAAAACATAAACTGCGACGGGAACTTGGATTTCATTCAACTTGACATCCTTGCGGGAACGGTTGGACAATTCTTGGAACGAACGAAGCGTATCACTATCAGGATCAATGGCGACGATCTCGGC
Organism: Vararia minispora EC-137; assembly: GCA_022160365.1. Lineage (NCBI taxonomy): Eukaryota > Fungi > Basidiomycota > Agaricomycetes > Russulales > Lachnocladiaceae > Vararia > Vararia minispora. Next base: position 89,023 of record MU273545.1, read on the forward strand.
GTCGATAATGAAAGATGAAATTTCCGGAGCATCTGTAAGAACCCTCTCAAACAGGAGAACAACGTCCGGGTACTGTGGAAGGATCATCGTCAACTATGACGGGGGTCATAAATCATCCCGCATTTACTTTGTCTGTCATGTTCTCAAGATGCCGAGAAAACATCTTGACGGTGACATTTCCGTCGGTCCTCCACGCATGCACCTGAGCTCGTTGACCATCGTACTTGAACTCTGCGGAAAAAGGGACGTCTTGAACACGTTCGTACACTTCGTCCAATGATCTCATGGGCGAGCCTAAGGTCGGACGGAGTGGGATACCTACAGGAACTTGGATAAGGAACGAGTTTCTGGACGAATCCTATAGCAGCGACCGACCCACGGTCAACGGGACGCGCTCCCCTAGTTTATTCATCCCGCCTTTCAATATGGCGTCAACTATATCATCGTAATTTGGATGCTGGACAAAAACTCGCTTGATCAGAGCCTCAGCACGACTGAATCGATCGATTAAATCCTCGTGCATGATATGAGTTTGTGTGGCTTTTTTCGACGAGGACGACGCCGAAGGCCGCTTAACCAGGCGAGTCTTCGATGGATCCAGATGTAACAATGGATCCAGGACGGCCTTGTCCACACCCGAGGGTGGGGTCAAAACTAGCGCCCGGGCCAGTGCAGTCAGCGTCGACGTCCGAACTGCACCAACGCGGATATGTTGTGAAAGAGTGCGGACGAGAAACCGGACCTCCTGGCCTTTCGCTGAGACTAGGAGACTTTCAACGATTCGCTGCCTCTCCCTCTGCGCGCCTTGACCCTTTGCGCTCGCAATTTTGAGAAGGGAAGAGTATAGGGAACTGATAAGAAGGGGCGGGTGCGGGATTAAGGTGCGAACTTTGGACTTTGCTTCGAAGGCTACATCGCCTGCGTCGCCTGTGCTGGTATAGAGTTTCCTGAGAGCAGTGTGGCTGATTCCGGATACACTATGTATACATTTTGCAATGGTGGAGGGGCCAAGACCGAGTTCAACAGGCAGATACGGCGGCGAGAGTGAGTTCGAGAGTAGGTAGAGCGCGGGGAGCAAGGACGCGGGATGGTGTCGGAGCAGTACTCGAAGCGTATTGGTGAGGATATTTAGTATCAATATTCGAGAGCGTGTCTCGGAAAGCGACGAAAGGGTATGAGCGAGGAAGGAGTAAGGTGCAGAACCACTCGGCCCCCAGGGGCTGTCGACGACGTTGAAAAAGAGTGGATCAACGGATAGGTTGGGATAGTCAGCGGATATTTTCTGAGCTCTTTGAGGGGAACTATCTTTCATGTCTTCGGCGGGAGGGTGTGGGGATTTGGGCGGTGCCGATAGTGGAGAGATAATGTCGTCATCAAGAGCGTCGACATCTATGATCTCGACAGGCAAATTAGGGCGTTGCGTCGGGAGCGGAAAATAAGCCTTATGGAAAGAAGTGGGAAGAGTGAGAGTGGAAGGACTCGAGGCGTCGGACCTATCCCCAGCTAGGCTTGAACTACTTGCGAGTGGTTTGTCACTGGCACTAATTGCCGGGGAACCGCTGCTGCCCGCGACCGACTGTGAAGGATTGGTATGTTGCTGCGCACCAAAGAAGCTATGGAGTGTTCCTTGGCTAGCATCTTCCCTCCTTTTCTTTCTTGGACTCGATGGAGAAAATGCAGCCGTGGTAGGCCGCTTGGGCATGACGAAACGAGCACACAGGGGTGCCAGCTAAGGGCGAAGCTCTCGTGACGTACAATCACGTGGATGATAAGAGCCGACCCGGGACCATTGTGGCGAAGGCGCTTAAAACGACCACATCTTGGGCGAGGCAGCCTGCCTTCTAGAAGACACCGCCTATCCACTAACTCCTATACTTGGCATGGCGATCCATGTATCCTGAATGCTGGTTCCCGCTTTGGTAGTCCCTGAGTACTTGGCAGGATCTCGCCTCATTTGAACTCAGGACCGAGTGGAAGACTAATACCCTGCGTGGATCCGGGGGACACCAGGATAACAACGGCCACCTCTGATACGTCCCTTCCACCCGAACATATATATCCTGGCTTTCCTAGAAGCTAGCTTGCAGCTGTGGCGTGCTCGCCGGACCTTGCTGACCTATGGGGCGGGCACACGCGACTCACGGTAGCGAACTATGTCGTGTCTTACTATTAGGATAGCTCAGAATGCAGACGATCACATTGTGACATCGTTTTGCGTGACCATCGCCTAACACAAGTGAGGGTGCTCCAACACAACAAGTACACCTGAAGGGATCTGCCTGGTGAGTTTTCGCCAGCGACTGTAGTACAGCCAAAGGCAAGCTGTCTTAGGCGAGGGAGACCAAACGGAAACTCACAAATGAGATGGCAGTGGTTGGTCTACCTCACACCGGAGTCCCATGAATCGTGTCCAGCGATCGATCACAAGCACCATGGCCGCACCTTCTATGGCGGCGTGAAGCACATTAGTTGAAAAGTGCACAGCAATCTACGGGCATGATCCGTCGCCGGCCAGTACTGAGACGCAAGGTGATAGCGTGGAAGATATGTCGCTATAACCTGCTGCTAATGAATGACACGTCACCTAAAGTGGGTATATGAGACTGAATTCAGGAAAGGAAGGATAAGCCGATTCCGGACTATGTGCTGGAGATGCGTAGACAGAGGAAGGGTGAATAGGCAACGCTTTTGCAAACACACGCAAGAGCACGCGCTCTGGGAGCGTTTTGAAAGTCTAATAGCGAATTCGATCACTATCCAAAGGGCTTATGCAGATATCGTTGGAGCCATGACAAAATAACCGCAGTCGGAAATCGCGGATTTCGCGGACAAGACAGCAATTATTCCGCGTTTGTCATTTGGTCGTGGGACGCCTGTCGAGCGAATCGCGAGACAGTGAACGACCACGATCAGGGGCAAGCGAGTTTGTCTGCGATTTAGTCCCTTTGATTCCCATTCAATATTCGCACAAAGCAGCGCTGGAGTTAATTCGTGCACTCGCACCGACAACAGCATCTTTACGGAGGGATGGTTTCGGGTTGATGGAAGCACTCGGCCCTTAGAGACAGGCGCCGTACCGAATGCCCGGACTCGATTCCCGATGAACGCCACGACAGCCCGGAAATGCCCAGCCCACGCCTAAAGCGGAGGTGGAGACATGAAGGCTCATCAACGAGATTTGGCACGAGACGCTGGAGATGACACGCAAACGTCCCTGTTGTACCAGCCTTACTCATTCTGGCCAGCGCAGTACCGATACTCGCGCCGATATCTTTCACAGCTCCCCGGGTCCGCTACATACCATCATGGCAGCCCAGACGGGAAAACAAGACATAAGCTCGTTCCCAACTGACTGGCGCCCCTGACGGGATGGAAACGTTGGCGCCATCGAACCTATATATTGAGGCGGGCACATCTTGCCTTGAAAGCGGCTTTGCCTCGTCCCTCTCTCTGATCACCATGGCCGACCCACGCCACTCCACTGCCAGCCAATACCCCTCGTATCGAATGCCTTCATCCCACCCGTATCCGGCTCAATACTCCACGTATGCGCCAGCGCAATCGAGTCCCAGCTCTGCCACATACCAAAGTTCTTACGCATACAACACTTCCTCCAGTACCATGCAGGGCGCGCCTCAACAAGGCTATCCAATGCCTGGCTCACCTAGGGTTCCGGTCTATTCGTCGCCGTCGCAAGTGCCATCCGGCGTGCCTGGCCACCCTTCCCCGTACACTAGTCTGTCGGACGGGATGGACCCTGCAAGGCACGGCTATTCACACCGATCATACTCGTTACCGCAGGGCTACGGAGCGCCGGCCGCGTACGCCTACGACGACCGTACTTTGGTACCCGCCGGAGTACCGACTTCCGACCAGCAGTACCCAGCCTCCCCTCAGCGACCGTTCGCGTGTGACATGTGTCCGTTGTCCTTCAGCCGTCAGCATGACCTGAAGCGCCATCGAGAGACGCACTCGGGAGAGAAGCCGTTCTTATGCAATGGTGGCTGTGGGAAGACCTTCACGAGGAAGGACGCGCTGAAAAGGCACCAGGTGCGCATCGACATGCTTATAGTCTGATTGTCGCATAACTGGTCTTCCGTAGCTCGTAAAACGCTGCGGCACCGAAGAGGGACATTAAGCGCATGCCGGTCATAAGCACATCTTTTTCTCTGCTATCTAGGTCAGTTTCCTATATACTCGGTCTTTTTTCGCTGCTCACCCGTCGAACAGCTCTCCTGCTCATGTAGCTGTACCATCCATAGCTCACGCTCTCAGTATTCCCGCCGGAGGTTTATTGGATTATAATTAGCCAGTTGTGGCTCTGTACATGTGTAGCCTCCTATTTGTTGTCGCCTGTCAATCGTGCTGTCTTTTGTTGAACATCGGACAAGTCACTCACAGCGCACTCTACATCTTCTGATACCTTAATCGACATATCTTCACACTTCTTTAGTTCTACTAATCGCTTTCTCAAGTATCCATGCGGCACTCGGTTTGATCTTTTTGTAGTAGCTGTCGTCAACTCCGACCTCGACGAATCCGTGCTTCTCATAGAAACTCTTCGCACCGTCGTTCGATATCTGGACATGTAGGTAGATACGCTGGACCGGCGATTTCGTATGAGAGGAAGCTGAATCCGAAATTTGCTGCAGCATGTACGATCCAACGCCTAGGTGACGATAGGGCTGGGGACATATCGTCAGCAGAAACGGTTAAAAGAACACAGCGCGAAGAAGGCGCACTGCAAGGACGCCCATCGTCAGAAGATAAAGATCGGAAGCCTTTCCCTTCAGCTCAATCCGACAACATATGATGCCAACAGGGATATCGTTATAGTAGACTACCCATGTTATTCGTCTTTAGGCAGCGATCAGGCATTCACAACACACCTAGCCTACAGAAGTCTTCAACGTCGGGCTGAAGAATTTCTGCGTAGAACTTGTCGCTGTATTTGACGGGAAAGAGCACCGAATTGAGCTTCTTGACAGTACCGACATTGTTAGGGGTGAGCGAAGCGAATGAGACGCGCGAAGAAATGTCCTTCGTGGTAGGAGGCATCACCAGTGAACTGTAGTCATTGCTTGTGAGGTATGAGTAATCTGCCTCAGTACCTCGAGAACGCGACACGGCGCTTGTGACAGCTTCTTCGACAAAGTGAGCAGCATCCTTAGGGTATCTCCGGCTCCAAAGGTCATCCGAGCTCAAGTTCGTCGCTCGATAGCGGCTCTGATATTCCCATTTCTTCGTCAAAGCACAGACCTATAAGACGCCTAGTAGTATTATTGCATGCGTCTACCCTTCCCGTTTTGTGGCTCGTCGTCGGATCTCCTTGTGGTCTCGGCACTTTGCTTGAGCCCGCTATCTGTCTTCCCATTCAGTGATCCGAGTACTGAGCACAGCTGTAGCCAATACGAAGAACCTAGTATGGCGCTCCGGCTGATTATCGCATGGGGTCTTGTGCTATTCCTTCAGGACTAGCCGAATATGCCGTTTTGCCATCTGCCGAGATACTTACAGAACGTGCAGGTAAAGAGGTTCAGAGTTTGATTTAGAGATCATAAGCGGTGGGCATAGGCGAAATCCACAGCCTTGTGCATCCTTTGTACTGGCAGGCGCGATCTACTATCATATACAGGGTACAGGCCACTGGGACACAGCTATCGAACCGACATTCTATACCCCAACTTGCTCGTGTGATAGATCCTTGCTGGGCTTCGCCCCGCTGACGTTACTCACTTGATTAAAGAAGAAGAAGAAGATAGATCCTTGTTAGGTAATAGGGCGGGGCATCTACAATACTCGACGCTCATCATCCGCCGTTGACCTTGCCCCACGTCTGACCCCCGTGGTGGCTGTAGTTACATTGATTTAAATTTAAATTTTTAAAAAAAGACCCCCGTGGTGGCAACACTATGGTCTGACTTCCGTCCTTCCACACTTTTGGACGTCCGGCGCAGTCTCCGCGTCGCCGGAAGATGACGTTCCGCTCAGTTCTCATGGTAATTTGATACAAGAGCGCAGCGAGCTTTGCGTCTCAGAAGTGAATTCAACTGCGCCGACATCATCGGGACATTCTTATTGCAGGCGGCTCGCCCGGATACGATCGCTGGGAATCCTCTTCCTTCATGGCCACGTCGGCCACTTCGGACGCGACTGAAAAGGTCGTTCCATGCGATGCCTATGCGCTGTTTCGGTTATCTCTCCCCGGACGACGTGCTTGTACCGCGGTGGACGAATAAAATAACTGCGAACGACAGGCGCCGAGCTATTGTGACGAAGCTGTGATGCTGCTTTAAGAGGGAGCGAGATGCTTTGAAACCATCGAAGACTGCCGGTAGTCCGACCTCGAGCAAGATCTGGTGAGTATTCACTGTGCTCGTTTGAGACTGAGATCCAGCTTCACAAAAAAACCCCGGGGTCTTGGGGGCATGAATGATGTCAGCTCACGTATAGCAGGGCGGCTCTGAAGGTCTTGAGTACATGATGATAGGGCCAAGTGCTGTAATTCTATGCATGGTTGGCCTCACGTGAGATCACCGATTATCGCTTGCCTCATCCAGACCAGACACGGAAAAGCCGGGCTTGTAGAACCGTCGGCACAAATTCCGAGGCAATGATGGTTTGCGAACGTCGGTAAATGTAGGGCTTCTAGCAAGGACACCCGTACCAATCTCACAATGAGTGAGGCATTTGCCGGGCGAGGCGAAGCCAAAACCCAGGCGCGAACGCTCTCAGCAGGTGAAGGGATTTTTACCTGAGCAGAGTCTGGCGGAATGCCTGACACGATGGGCCTTTGACGCCGGATAACAAGTGAAGCTCGAACCTACTCAGCGACATAACAGCTGCTGGTCGTTCAAGCCCTCAAGGGCGGATGTACTATACACCGTCTTCCAGGGGGATGCTAACGATCCATTTCTGTGCAATCCCCCTTGGAGGGTACGACGTTAATGCGCGGAGGTTCGGGCGAAGATCACACGCTGTGGCTTCCTCATAAATAGCGGATACTGCACGCGATGTAGAGGGATGGCGCGGTCAAACCCGCCACAGAGAACCCTATCAGTCTGCTAATACGTTGGAATAAACAGTAGCAATTACAATGATTATCCAAACTCGTCCACAATAAGCAAAATCGATGAACATCAATTACATAAAAATAGGTACTGTACTGAAATGGCGACTCGAGAAATCGCCATACCATCTCAGAGCCGCATCAGACCCTTACGCTTGCCCTTACGAAGGCCCTTCCATCTCCTTGAGTCTATGGAATTTTGTCTGTCTCTGCGGCATTAGGTAATTGGCAATAGTATCAACTCGACCCGCCCCAGGACATTTATACGAGTCACGGTCTGCTTGCTCATGATTATACAGAATAACCTCTGCATGCCTGCGGAAGGACTGTGTAAGGACAAGGAAAGGGTATAGATGACAACAAGTCTCCTGGGCAGCACGATCGGATTCCGGAACGCGCCGTCCGGGTTAGCAGAACGTCGTGGTTTCTTGAGAGCCTTCTCGAGGCTTTCTCCGGGCCTGAGGCCCACTTTGTTACGCAGGGCAAAGCGAAATGAGGAGCCTGTAGCATAAGGCACATCAGTGCCTAAGGCGAACACAACCTCGATCGGAGCTGTGCACACTGAATCCATCTGTCAAAGTCTGTACAATAGCCAGCAGCGAGACACGTTTGGCGCCACGACGAGCGAGCATCTTTGCGGACGCTTCAACACTGCCGTGGTTCTTCAATATTCAGCATTTAAAAATCTGTGTCAAGAATGCATACTACTGGTAGATCACACACTGATTCTTCAGTGATATTGGCCTGACGGAGAGGATTACAAGGACACTAGGACGTTAAGAGCGTGAGAATATACGCCGCCTAATTCGTTGCCATCCGGCTGCAGCTCATACTACTTTGCCCATGCCAAAACGGGGATCCAAGCAGCACCCCGGCGGCACCAACGATACAGTCTCTCATAGGTCCCATCGAGGCCGCGTCTGAGGGAAGTAAGCCTGGTGATGAAGCCTGGCCGCTGGGTATTACGCGAGGGACGCGGACGACTGCATCGAACTTGAATGTGACATCGAGGCCGATCTTTGATCCCACACCACACAAATCTCATGCCATCATGTCATCTTCTGGACTATTGCCGTCCATGAACGAGACGCCCCCGGAAGAAGCCGTCTTGTACCCGGTAATAGCCAATTTATATCACCAGTGATCCACGTAGCTGGTAGTAGTTTCATCTCATTTCTTGTAGTTCAAATTGCACATCAACAATGGCGTCTCTGGTAGAAGCCGCTTGGACTTGTGTCTGCGGACCATCCCGCTCGAAAAGATGCCGGAAGAGAGCAGACTGGATCTGAGTAAGGTACAGGATTCTGAGGGCCGCTAAATGAGTGGCAGCTGGCCAAAGCGAAATAGGAGCCCCGACTACGATTACACAAATATAGACAAGCAGGCCACACATATTTAGCGGTATCAAATGGCGGGCATAATTAAACGGCCGGATAGCGCATCCATCCCTGGACACGGACGGACGACGAAGACCGCCTCCCTCTGGAGCCCTTTACTCCAGCTCCAAGCGTTACTATGCAGTCGGTGTGTTACTCAGCTTGGTTGCTGCCCTAGTCTTGTTTAGATATCCACCAAAGGTATGTCCGGACGCTGTAACTCACAATCGGGTGTTTGCGCTCGTATCTAATTGCAGTCATCTGCAATTACTGAGCAAGCCCTATCCCATCGATGGAGGTCACTGACCGCGGAGCAAATTAAAGCAAACAGACCACGGGAGTTGCAAGCATACGTCAAGGACGGACCCGAAAGGATGGGGTTATTACTGCCACCCTGGTCCTGGCTGCCGATGGATGGACCGCTCATTAGATAGACCAGGCAATGGCAGGCGGCAAGTGCGAGAGACGTTGTCTATGGGATGAATCGCCGGAGGTGAGAACTGGAGCTTCATACGGTACAGGTACCACATACCTAATTACTACTCTGGATGCAGTGACCGCACATCGAGTACTGCGTCCCGTGTAAGTAGTCTTCACCTATGCGACGATTACATCGTTCTCGGTGCTGGTCTAGTACCCATCGTTAATAGCCGCCCAAGCCGCCGTGTAGGACAGGGTGGTACACACCTATGCTATGTATCATTTATCAAAACTAGCGACGTATCAAGCCGCTTCACACAGTAACTGCCTCTGTGGTCCTCGCATCGTCAGGTGCCTGTTCCGAAACGGGAAGCCAGCAGACGCACTCCGAGTCCCAGTCGCGCGACATGTCTACAGGACTCTGAGTCTTCACACCGCGACGCTCTCCATTCATAAACTCATTCTTGCGGGGCGGCACCCGCACCCCCCCATCAGCGATCCATAGACCGCTTTGCTTCCGGTATGTCGTTTCAGCTGTCGACACTGCCGTAGGAGAGGCTTAACGAGCGTCTTGCTGTGTAGCCAAAACGGCTCCGTCGGATTCGTCATAAGAGCCGTGATACAGTGTGCGCGCCTAGGCGCGGTCAGACTTCGCGCTCCGTTGGGACTGACAATCCGGCGGAATGGCGATTGTATCTGCAACACTCTCACCGGCGACGCCGATGCTGTGGGGCGCGGTTCATAAGCCTTGGTGGCCGCGGCTTGGCCCGGCGATTGTCGTGAAACAGCAGCGCCTGCTGTAGACTGCAGCGATGCCAGTGCCCGTGGGCGGCTGTCTCCAATGTAGCTGCTCAGGCTCTGGTGCCACAGATTCCATGGGTCATACATGGGGATATGTAAGTCGTCGTGGCCTTGACCATCACGGATCCAGAGCAAACTCACCTGCGGCCGGTATTTACGATTAAACCTACTTGAAGAGAGTTTCCTAAGCTTACGCGTCTGATGGAACAAGCCTAGTCCTAGTCCAAGTTGCGTTAGGGTTTTATCTGTCTGCTGACATCTATTGTAGAGATGTTATAGTAGCACTGGACACGCACGTTTTCATTTGTTAAGCCGTTGTTGGCCCGTATCATAGTGAACAGCAGCGAATTGCGGAACTACGCCCTCGCATCGATTGGCCTTGCTCAAACCGTTCTATACCAAGCTGGGACATTGCTTCGCACCATGTGGTTTGCGAGCGGGCTTTGGACTCTGCAGGAACATTCGACAGCGCACTTACTGGTGTTACTTGCACTCGCCATGACCGTGCCTCGCATTCTATCCTTGTTAGCCTTCTAGCGCGACCGCCACTTACTTGGCTCTTCCGAGGGGTAAAAGCATCGGGAAATCGCCGTTGTGATGCGGCTCGCGTGTTACTTGCTTACATCTTCCTTTCGCTGCAGGCGTCCACTCGATAGACGGACACTGAGGTCAGCCTGAGTGCTGTCAGTGACTTAGAGCGAGGAGGAACCCCCCTTTTCGCGCACCAAGCGCCCGAAGACACTGGCTCATTCCTTGCTGTACTGCACACGCTCCCTGAATCTTGCCAAGCTCAGCGTACTTAGTCTTCATTCTCACATGTGTTTGACGACCGGTCGGCTCTCGATGTCGTCGAGATGCCATGGTTTGCGAATAAACGTCTTGTTGCACTTCAACGTCGAAGCAGCGAGGAGCTCGAAAAGTATTTCCGAGATGTTCTGACGGGCACGCGGACTCCGCGGAGGCGCTACTTTTCATCCCCTGACTGCAATAGTCAGGTCGTGGCTTGTCTCTCCCTTATCCGCGAGTAGAAACTTGCTTGCGAAACTTACGTCAATTTCCGTCAAATCCCTCAACTGCGAATGAATAGGTCGATCAGGTGAAAGATGGCCCAGTGTATCTTTCGGAATGCGTGCCGATATGGCGATGTGTGCCGAGCTGGGATTCGCTACATCATGTCTTTGCTGTAATTGCAGGGCAGGTGCGGACCTGACGCCCTGCTTCCCATTTAGTCAATCACTTCCCTTGTACGGTGCCCTGATTGCTATGCCAGAGCATCTTGGACGGCAGCGTTGCACATGCAAATCGCCGTCTGAATCGAGACCATGACTAGCTGGCTGGAGTCCTGTCCGTCTTTTCGGACGAACTGTTCTAGTCCTCGAGGACACATTCGCCTGCAGGGGTGTTGATAGTCCCTCTTGCACGCGCCTGAACCTGCCATACAAGCGCTTGACCACGCACCCGACAAACGCCATTGCACACACGGGTATACAGGCGAAGGTTAGCATCGGCGGGTTAAACCGTATGACGCTTCTGCATGGCGCACACTACGCGATACGAGCAAACACGGACTGTCAGCGCATACACGGTGAACATGCCATCTACGCATGGCTACACCAGTCTGGGCTGATTACTCACCGCCTTGCAATCTTTGTGTCGTCTCCGCGCTATCCCAATCCTTCCTATTCAGTCTCGCGCCCAATATATCGGGAAGATGACATGCCCGAACTTGTGACTTTGTCAACCGATGTCAGCAACGGGTCGAGGATCCGACAGTTTATTCCTGCGTTTCCGCTGCCTTGCGCCGACGCTCCGGTCGCCTTAGCCACGAACGTTGACAGAGTAGAGATTCAAGCGCGTCTCCAACACTACATGGAGTACGGTGGCCAATGTCAGCTTCCGTACGGGTAGGGAACACATTGTCGGCCTTTTCGGCCTCTTAATGCAAGCCGCCCCAGGCCATGAAACAGGCATTCGCCTCGCATGAGGTTGATGATCACCATGCCGGTTCGGAGAACGGGGGCGTGGATTGCTAGGGCACAGACCCGTATCCGCTCGGAGGCATAGGTACAGACCGTTCCTGTAAATCGATCTCCGTTTAGTGCGAGGAACACGTCGCCCGATGCGCGAGAATCCCTTCGTACCTTCTTGTAGGGCAGCTCGGAACATGCACTGACGGTGTCATGGAAGCTTTTAGGTTACCATCTCTATCCCGTAGAGTCATTTATGTTCATCCAGCATCCCCCAGATGAGCAACTGCGGACGTATATACCGCAGCGTGCAGCTTTCTAACAATATTCTTATGCGACATACTCGAGCAGAAAAAAGCGCGCACTCACCTGAACCAGTTTGAGTGAGATCTGTTTTCCCGCTGCTGTTCTATAGTCGGGCAGTGGTTAACGATGCCAGTTCCGTAGACGGTAGTCTTCATCAATCATAGAAAGCAGCCGCAGCTTTCCTGCCTCCGCCGATTAGCCTGAAACACGAACAAGATGCTTTGCCCATATCAAGCGCGCCACGCTGGCTAATCATCACCTCGTGCTCCCAGAAAGCGTAGATGCACCCATTGCGCCCATATGCGGGAACGATGTGATCGCTACACCGAGGACGGTGTTCGCTCCACTTGTAGTAGTAAGTCCGTGAATGGTGTTCCATAAACGCGCCGCAGTATGAGCGGCCGTCAAGGCGACTGTTCAGTAGGCACGACGATAAAAGCAATTGGGTTCGCATCATTCTCGCCGCACCCGCACTGCGTTTTGACGCTTGCCTGGCGGCGAGAGGTCTTCTGCCTGCGTTCGCTGTAAGCGACCATCCGGGCGCTGAAACGGGTCATTCCGCGCTCCTCCCGAGGACGTCCGGCATGTTCAACAAATTTGAAAGTTTTGTCCTAGCGTATCTGGACGCCAGGTCAGACAGCATCTGAGAGGTAGCATTGGCCTTAGTGCATTTATCAACATAGCGGGAGTATAATTCTATGGGACAAACATACCATCAACTGTCATGCGGAGCGGGATGTGCTCATCCCCCTAGCGGTAAGATGAAGGTGGAGGAGAGTATCAAAACCTCTTGGATACCACGCTTTTTGAATCGGTGGTTCGCAGAGAGATGGCGTGATCGTTGCATCCCCGGTATGTTCGCCTTGCGCCATACAGTGGGCAATTCATGTCGTTCGCCGGCCATGGGAACAGTACGAAGATTTCGAGGTCGACGCGTGTAGCGTGTTGAGGGGCGTATTCTGGGCCTATATGGGCGTTTACGCGCCGCCGGTGGTCGCATTGACGAGAGGCGAGGATGGTAGTGCAACGGCATCTATTTTTCCGTCTAAATTGTTCCTCGACACCAAACTGGGCCTAGACAGGCATTTGCACGCCGCCGGTAGTCGCGTTGGCAAGAGGCGAGGACTGAAGTGCAACGGCATCTATTTCGCCGTTTAAACCATTGCTCGATACCAAACGGCGGACAAGGTCGCACCTGGTCGCTCTCTGATTCGTCACCGAGACTCGGGCGGACCTCACGGGCAGCCCAGTCGACTCGAATGATGTCGCATTGTGAGTTTAGCCCGTACCCTCTTACGAAGGAGACTCAGGTACGCGTGGACAGCCAGAATCATAGTGTCGATGTGCATATTTTGAGATTCCGATATGGCCGAGTCTCGTTTAGAAGCAGTTCCGCGACCTGCCGTGGATTGTCGAGCTCCGGCTACACGACCGTATTGGGCCGTAGAGCATTACACGACAGCAGCGCCATCTTCCAAAGGTGCTCGGTGGCTTAGCAAGCGCGACCGAGCTGGCTGGCGCCGAGGCCGGTGTGACGAAGCTAACCGACAGACAAGAGGTATACGCACTCTGTCGAACCGCTGCACTTGACGGGCAGACCCACGGCAGGGTCAAAGAGTAGCCGAAAAGAAGGTTACCTGCGGCTCCAGCCGATGCAGCCAAGACGAGCGCATTGAGGTGCCCGAACAGGTCGACCACGAAAGACGCGAGTGTAGCACCAACAGAGTTCAGAGGTCCCTCGCTTAGTGCGCAGCCGCATTGCCGTCGGCCCCCGTCCGTTCCGGAGAGAGCCGTCCCGAATGCATCTTATCGCCTGAATTTATGCTCGAGCGGGAGTTTATCCGGAAGGACACGTTTTGAATTTTTTTTTACAAAGACGGGTGCTTCTGCAGCGCGATCAGCTGATTCGCCGCCTGGCTGTTACCCAGTTGAGCACGACAAACCCGGGGGTGAGGAGGCACCGTGCTACATCCGGCCGCGACGATGCAAGTTTCCTCAGGGGCCGAGGATCACTGACATTTGTTTTGTATGATCACAGGGCCTGCGCCGGGAATGCAGTGACCCTGCACTGTAGAGAAATCTTTGGACAAAGGTACGGAGGCCGGGATGCTGGCTGGAAGACGGGTGAGAGGCTGTTACGGGAAGGGCGACCGGGTTGTGCCCTTGGTTCGCGTCGGCGTTCTAAGCTTCGCTATGCAAGTGCGGATTGCGGAATGAATGGGTAGACGAGTGCTGAGATGGTCCAAGATTGCGACCTTACATGACAGGCATCTAAGGGTCCTCTTGCTCGAGAGGGCAAGGAACAACACTATTCATTTCCCTTTGAAGACCTTGGACCTGGGAGTGCCTTCGCTTTCGGGCTGTGACCGGGTTGTGCCCTTGGTTCGCGTCACCGTGCCGAGCTTCGCTGCGCGACTGCGGACTGCAGGATGAGTAGGCAGACGGGTGCTAGGATTGTCCAAGATTGCGACCTTACATGACAGGCATCTAAGGGTCCTCTTACTCGAGAGGGCAAGGAACACTATTCTTTTCCCTTTGAGGACCTTGGACCTGGCAGTGCCTTCGCTTTTGGGCTGTGACCGGGATGTGCCCATGATTTGCGTCGACGTGCCGAGCTTCGCTACGCAAGTGCGGATTATAGGACGAATGGACTGACGAGTGCTGGGATGGTCCAAGATTCGGATCTTACAAGCATTCCAGGGTCTTCTCCGTTTTCCCTTCGGATACCTTGGCTATGGCGGAGCCTTCGCTTTCGAGCTGTGACCGGGTCGTGCCCTTGGTTCGCGTCGACGTGCCGAGCTTCGCTGCGCGAATGCGGATTACAGGACGAATGGATTGACGAGTGCTGGAATGGTTCAAGACTCATGCCTTAGGCCCTCTCGCTTGAGAGAGGGAAAGGAGCACTAGTTGTTTTCCCTTTGAAGTCCTTGGGCTTGGCGGCGCTTTCGCTTTCGGGCTGTAAGAGGAAGGGCGACCGTTGTGTCCATCGACGTGCCGAGCTTCGCTGCGCGAGTGCGGATTGTGGAATGAATGGGTTGACGAGTACTGGGATGGCTCAAGACTCGCTTTCGGGCTGTGACCAGGTTGTGCGCTTGGTTCGCGTATACGTGCTGAGCTTCGCTACGCGAGTGCGGATTGCAGGACGAATGGATTGACGAATGCTGGGATGGTTCAGGCCTCATGCCTTACGCCCTCTCGCTTGAGAGAGGGAAAGGAGCACTATCCATTTCTCTTTGGAGACCTTGAACTTGGCGGCGCTTTCGCTTTTGGGCTGTTAGAGGAAGGGCGACCGTTGTGCCCATCGATGTGCCGAGCTTCGCTGCGCGAGTGCGGATTGTGGAATGAATGCGTTGACGACGACTGGGATGGCCCATGACTTGGAGCTTGCCAGCATTCCAGGCCTATCCGTTTTCCCTTCGGATACCTTGGCTATGGCGGAGCCTTCGTTTTCGAGCTGTGACCGGGTTGTGCGCTTGGTTCGCGTCGACGTTCCGAGCTTCACTGCGCGAGTGCGGCGGATTACAGGACGAATGAATTGACGAATGCTGGAATGGGTTCAGGACTCAGACCTTACGCCCTCTGGCTTGAGAGAGAGGGAAGGGAGCACTATCCGTTTTCCTTTGGAGACCTTGAACTTGGCGGAGCCTTCGCTTTCGAGCTGTGACCGGGTTGTGCTCCTGGTTCGCGTCGACGTGCCGAGCTTCGCTACGCGAGTGCGGATTGGACTGACGAGTGCTGGGATGGTTCAAGATTTGGACCCCGCATGACAAGCATCCAAGGACCCTCTCGCTTAAGAGAGGTGAATGAACACAATCCATTTCCCTTTGAAGACCTTGGACTTGGCGGTGACTTCGCATTCGGGCTGTGCGCTTGGTTCGCATCGACGTGCCGAGCTTCGCTGCGCGAGTGCGGATTGCGGAACAAGTTGCTCGAGAGGGCAAGGAACACTATCCATTATCCTTTGAAGACCTTGGACTTGGCGGCGCCTTCGCTTTCGGGCTGTCAGAAGAAGAGCGACGGGGTTGTGCGCATCGACGTGCCTCGCACCGCTACGCAAGTGCGTATTGCAGAAGAAATGGACTGACCAGGGCACAAGACTCAGACCTTACGCCCTCTTACTTGAGACCAATCCGTTTTCCCTTTGAAGACGTTGGCTATGACGGCGGTGCCTCCGTTGACAAATCAACTAAGATGTCGAGAGGCTTCACCGCACGACTCCACGCTCTGCAACTCGGGCACTGGTCAAGGTCCGACCGGGTAAAGCGAGGGCGACGCACGCACGCACGGTGTTCTAGAGGTGCCGGCGCCGCCAACCGTCTCAGCAGCGTCCGCAAACGGAGAACTCGGCCGTCGAGGGCCGTTCGATTTGCAATGGTAGACGAGGCGCAGCGACGTACATGTGTGGTTGAGATGGGGATACATCGGTGGGATAAGTTAGGGGGGTACAACGGAGAATGTGGTACAGCGACAGGACGGATCGTACAGCGGAGGGAAGGATGCGATAGCGAGGAACGAGATGGTACAACGGCGAAGCGGTGCCTTGGAGATGAAGTATCTTTGTGAGTTGAATCTTCTGCGCGGGACGACGGAGACAAAGCGAGGTTAGACACAGGCTGCTCGGCGCAGTGAGCATGACAAGCAAGCAGCGAGCAGACGATCTCACGCACCGTTACGCCCGCACGCCCGCCCTCTTCCCCCTGCGGACCTCCTGAACATACACGTCGTCATACGTCCTATACACGCACGCCCCGCGCTCCCCGTACTCCTCCACGGCGGCCCAAACGCACTGCCACCCGTCCTCCTCCTCAAACCTAACGGCGAGGGCGAGATGCTCGACGCTCCACCTGCGCTCCTCCGCGCTGCCCACGCTCCGCGCGAGGGCGGTATCCTTGAGCGCGACGAGGCGGGCGTCGCGGACGGTGAGACGGACGGCGCGGCCGGATGGGGAAGCGGGGGTGGCGGAGAAGAGGGCGCCGGAGGTCTCGAGGGTGCGGGGGAGGGCGGCGTGTGCGGGGCTGTAGCCGTGGACGCGGACTTGGAAGGTGCGGCCGTCGGAGAGGACGAGGGAGGTGGTGGGGTGGGTTGGGGAGCGGCGGACGCGGACGATGGTGGTGCCGATGAGGGAGGCGGGGTCGATG